>UELX01000210.1:0-103945 GCA_900480035.1 Eupelmus urozonus | reverse complement strand
ATATATATTATATATAGCTTCGCGCGCCAACCCCCATTTCTTAAATCTTAAAAAACAAATATATCTGGGAACAACGTTAAAAAGTCAAAAAATAACTTCAGAAAGTGACAAAATAATGTATAATTCCTTAAAGTAAAGGTTATTTTGGAGATAAAGAATGATATTTGATAAATTAGGGACCGATACCGCAAAGTATCATTAAAACGACGTTAAATTAAGGCAAATAAAGTAAAAATAACGAAAAATAACGTAAAAAAGTGAAAAAATAACGTAAAACCCCCCAAAAGAACGTCTAATTTAGGAGATAAAGGATGATTCATAAAATACGCAAAAATATCATAAAATATGAAGGAAAATAACGTAAAAATATTAATACTTAACCTAATAAGGTGGTAAAATAACGTAAAACCTCTCGAAATTACGGCTACTTTAGGAGCCATACTTTGTCCGCCACTGCGTTTGCAATTTTCTTTGTCAAATTATAATTTTATTTTAACATTTTAATTCATAAAATCTTTTGAAAAATAATCTTTATTGTCTACTACACGTGGGGAAATTTTGTTTTTGTTTCTTTTTAAGAAAAGTTAGATAAAATAAATATTTAATTTTTCACTAGACTAGAGGACGCTTCGTCGGAAGAGAGCACTCTTTAACGATTCCAAATTGCTTCTGTCATAATTTTTATAAATCTGTCTCGTTACTAGGTAGCAATGTCTCATAATTGGGCCCTTAACCTTACTAATTTATTTCCCTGAAGGAAAAGCGCTTTTTTCTCAGAAAGCAATATTTTATCCCAGATATATCAAGAAAAAACCCTCCTTCCTTTTTCTCCAGGGTGTACTAAAAAATCGTAAATTACACTCAAGAAGTAAGGTAATGTCCCAGTGGCTGGACCCTTAAGAGCCTATTAGAAATGAAGCTGACATAAAATATATTTGAATAACTTCTCTTTAAAAAAGTTTTTATATAGTAGCTTATTTTATATGTAAACAAACGTACATGTTAAAATTCTAAGTTTGATTACTAAATATTTATAATTATTAATACTTTCAAAGTATGTCATGTACCGATAACTGGACTAGCAAAATTTATCTGTACTAGTGTCCAATTTCAAACGTACTAGTACATGGACGTGCTTTGGAAAGATTAAGAATAATATGTGTACAAGAACTTAACTCACTTTAAGAAAACGTTTTTATTACTATAATATTTTAATATTTCTCGTTAATACTATAAATCAGTATTAAAAAGTATTTTTTACCCTTTCTAACCTTGAATTCAAGTCTTTCAATCGGTAACTGTAACGACAGATCACCCAGCTGGAACTGAGAGAGACAGCACGTTCAGTTACTCGACAAATATCTAATTTATTATACTAGTACATAAACAGTGAGATTTTTGATAAATTAAATATTATAACAAGAAATATAACATTGTAGATCGATTCTAAGTATTCTTACGATTACATTAGCACTTTCATTGTGAATCAAATCTTGATATTATATAAATTATGAGCTTATGAAGTGATACGTTTTACTTAACAATGTGTCCTTAAGAAGTCGCATGTAATAGACTTTCAATCGTATGCCATATTTTAAACATTGATTTTTATTATTTAAAAAAGAGTTTGATATTACTATTCATATTAATATTGAAGCTCAATACCTAAATTATATTAAACCGTTGAAAGAATCTTTCCAATGTATTTATAACCTATGAAATAAATTGATTTTACTCTATCGTCCAGTTATACGTACACGTCCAGCCACTAGGACATTTTACCTTACTTGCTAAATGCAAAGTCTTATTCAAATATTATCTGGTATAGAACGATTTTTTATGCAGGAAAGAGATAATTTTTTGAAATTGAAAATTTTAAAAGAGTGCAGTAAGTAGTTAAAAAACACTTTATCTTTTACGAATTTACGAGTCTGTAAAACAATTAAGCTTATATAACAAAATCTCAAGAGCCTTTTTATTTAAGATAATTTCATACATGTGTATATTACGCACGCTAATAATTTACTCAATAATTAGCGCTAATATTTCCAAATCCCTTGAACCTAATTCAAAGCGACGAACAATCACGCGCCCGCACACATGCATCAAAACGACACACGGCCGCAAAGGTTTAACCGTGGCAGAGATACACACAGAGCCATTCAGCTTACTTTATAAAATATTAGTGCGGGAGAGAGAGAGAAAGAGATACACATCTGTCACATGGAAAGACGAGGCTCTTTCAAAAAAGGCAAATAAGCGAAAAATCCCAAAGGAGCCGGAGATAGATAAAAATTCCGCGGAACATCAAACGCTCGTTGGGAACAAATCGCGGACACGCCGAAACTGGGTCGCAGGTACAGAGAGGCACACAGACACAGAAACACGTAGAAACACACGTAGAGACGAGGTTGTCGCTATGCCGCGCTTCCGCCATCGGCTCTGCGCGATATATCAATTTTCGAGAGATTCGCGCTCGTTCGTTATTACGTCAGGCCAGAGATTCGATGTGTAATAGGGTTGCGCGCGCTCGCGGGAAATAGCAAAGTGCACCGGTTATTGACATGTTTATCGCGATGCGCGCGCGCGCTCCAACGCGGTTAGAGAGGATTTTTTTCCGCCTCGCTCGCGCTCGAGCTCGCTTATTGAGCGCCTCTTTGTACGGATAGTGGAATGTGAATGCCTTTTTGAGGGGATTGTTGTGTCGGGGCAGTTTAGCTTGTGAAATATTAATATTTGAAGAGGCAAGTTTATTTTAGATCTTCTGTAATTACGTAACACTTTTCTGTCTTTTAAGTAACACTGTATGTTTTTAAGCATGAAGAATTATATTAAACGATTGAACATACTTATGATATAAATCATCCTTAATACAGCGTTAATTATGACATCGTTTTAAAAATAATTTTTGCAGGGAACATGGTGTAATGTTATGCAAAAATTAAGGTGTAAGTCTAAAACAAACACTTAGAGATAATTTTAATTTTGGTGTTAACTTTTATAATATTCTCGGGTCTAGGTCTAATAGGACTCATATACGCTTAAGAATATTTTTAATAGGACTATTTTAAAAATTAGATCAAGATTTCTTGATAAATAAAAAAATGAAAATTTTTATTTTGTTGTAATAGATTGAAAACTAAAGAAAGTAATTTAAAAAAAAAGCTTACTAAAAAAGCAAAGTTATCGGATCACTATCTGAGCAACATATAACATTAAATGAAATGAGCTCTTCTTTCTTTTTTTCAATTAAAAGATCTTGATCTTAACTTTAACAAAAATCTATAAAAAGTGCTTTCAAACTTAAACTGATTACATTTAAAATGTATAGAAAATTTTGCTTCAACGAATGAGCAACTTTGCTCTACATTATTCTAAAAATATAAATTTACAACTATACTTTCCTCAAATTTTTTATAGCTTAATGAATATGTAAATTTAGAATGACATTACATAAAATTTGTTCCTTCCATTCCTTTCAGTGTTAAAAGAATAAAAACAAAAATATACAGCTTTACCCCAATTTCCCCTTTATAATTTTAACAACAACAACGTGTATGACTAACGTATTAAAAATGAAAAATGATGTTTATGCTGGAAGAGGCTTGTGATTAACTGGCTCGCTATCGTTCGCTCGATTTTTTTATTATCGTAATTTTAAGCGAACGATGACAGTTTTTCCGCGTGCGCTAAGCGAGCGGTATTTTTACGCTCGCTTTATCGCTTATTCTGAATTTTAATGAATTTCGTTTTATCAAGCAAACGACAACAGCACGCACATGTGTGTGTGTGTGTGTGTGTGTATATTCAGCAGATCAGAAATTTAGTTCTTTGTCGATTTCATGGTCGGTATAGTGTTATCCTCTCTTTCTTTTCATTTAAAACAGAAAGAAAATTAATTTAACAAAGAGCCATTACAGACGAGCTTGAGAGTATTCTAATAGCATGATAAACAGTTTTTTCTCCCGTTTGAATTATTTAATCTGCGCTTACGGCAGGTATGAAATCATGATTAATTAATCGCGAATCAAAAGTGTAATTATGACGACGGACAAGTGTACTGCTTGATGGGCTATTTGAATAAGAATTAGAAGCCAGCCAATTTGCTTGTTATAGCTTAAATATGGAAAACTTTGTAATCATTATGAGAAAAAAATCTTTATTTTAAGGTCTTGAATAAAAGATGATAATAAATTATACTATAAACCGATTTTTCATAGCATTAAAAACAATTTTTTCAACAATATTTATTAAAACTACTGAGCGAATTGAAGGTGAGACATATAGTAAAAGTTCTTTTTAGTTATGAGAGCAAAATTTAAAACTTAAACAAACTAACTTTCTTACTAAAGCAATGAAGTAAACCTTCACCGTAAGTAAAAAAGAACCTCCCCAAAATTTCAACTTCATACCCCCCAAAACAACTCGTTTTCACAGCGCATTAAACATGCCGCTCGGGCGCATTCAATGAAATTCATCGGGCAAAACAAGCGCGCGCGCGCGAGCGGCGTGTCACGCGATATCGCGCTCTCGAGCGTAAATTAATCGTTCATTACCAGCCGGTCGGCTCCCTCCCCGAAAAACTCGCCCGCGGCGCGGGGCGCGCCTAACATCACCATTCAAAAAAGGGGGGCCGCGAAACAACACGAGGACGAGCTCGGTCCGAGCCTATCTAAGCCCTTCTGCCGGCAATATAATCCAAAACTCGCTTCTCCTTGTTCTATGAGCCTGGGGTTTCCGGCCGGCGCGATCTCGCTGGACGCGGCAAGTGCCAAGAGTCGCACTTGACTCGCTTCCTGCACTCAACGATAGCGGGAATGCAGATAAAGGAGGGAGCAGGAAGGGGCTCATTTTTTCTCTCCTTTTCTTACTAGCTGAGCGTCGAACGAAAGCTGAACCAGTGCAAGTTGTTTTTTTCAGAGAGCTACTAGTGCAGCTGGTGTACTTGGACAAAGGTTCACTTTTTTTCACGGGCTTTCTTTCGAAAGCTTTTCTTTTGACTTCCTTCTTCCGTTCGGCGCTTTTTGCTCGACTGCATTCACATCTTGACGCGCCATCGTGATGGAAGCAATTATTTGTGCATCTTCAGCTTCGACTTGGAACGAGCCGGAGCAATGTTAATTGGGGCCGTTTGGCGCGATGCTTATATTGTTTTAGAATTTATCTTCATCAAGGACCGGCGGACGCATTAAACTAGCGCGCGCGAAACGCTCAGGACTAGGTAATTTACCGGTCAATTAATTTACGCGCGGCGCGCGCGCGAGCGGCCAAGACAGTAATTGAATTTAATTCCCGCATCAATATTATTACTCGGCGACGGGAGATAGCGCAATTATAAAATCGTAATAGGCCGCTGCTCCTCGACACAGTGTTTAAACGCCGACAGGCTTTTCATTTACACGTACCCACACGCTCTCTCTTGAGATACGGCATTTGCATAAACATTCCGCGATCGGAATCGCAGATAAGCGCCGGCTTTTTATCATCTATTTTTATAGATAGTATACACACACTCTCTCTCGCTCGCGCTACTTTGTAAACAATCCGCGATAAAGAGCGCTAATCCCCAGCTCTCTGTTTTTTTTTCACGTACATCGGCAGCGTTATTTGCTCGGCTTGAGGAAAAGCCTTTGGGAGTTTGGGAAGAAAAGCGGGAAACGGCCGTGTATAGGTGTACGGGCCGGGATTATTCATCGCGCGCGCAGGAAGCGCCAAAGTGGGTATTCTCAATTGCAGGCCGCTGCGCGAGCCCGAGAGGCGCGCAATTACGATGCATTTTCCTCGGCGCGAGCGAGCTGTTAAGGAGGTTTCACACTGCTGAGCAGCTAGCTGCGGCCGCGAGTGTGTTGGTTAATCGGCGCCGTTTACCGGTTCATCGTTTTCGTTGCTCTCCGCGCGAGGGAGAGAGAGAGCGCAGGAAAGGCGCGTTTATGCAACCGCGAACTCAGTTGCCAGCTTTCGCACGCTGGCACTTTGTCTATGTGTCTGTATGTAGAAAATAGTTTTTCGATTTCGTTGCTGTAATGAGCCGGCGCAATTCGAGGCTCTCGGGGCTTGTATTGAATTGTTACGAGCCGCCTAGGCTGGTTTATTGCGGGCCGTTAGAAAAATTCTGATGTTTTACATACTTATCTCGGTTTATAGCATTGTTTCTCTCAGTGGCTGTCGATGGAGTTTCTAAGCGCTGAGGCAATATAATCGAGCGTAAATAGTTACACAGCTGATCAAACAATTAGATTATGAGCGAACCGCAATTACGTATGAACGATTGAATAATCTCGTCTAGCATTTTTCCAAATATTGCTCAAAGATCGAGGCGAGCAAAAAAAAGACATGTTCTCGGCTCTAATCAGCGGCTTACAAAGTTGTTGTAATAAGCGATCGATTGTGATAATAAAATTTTTCTCCAACAGGTATGACAAATCGGCTTTTTTCCGGCTCCCAAGGCTGCGCCGTTAATTTAAGTATCTGCCGGTCGAGCAAGTCATTCGGTTTAATACAAAACTTTAAGCGGGTCGATTACATTTTGTGCCCGATGATGTTGCAACTCCGTCATTACAATTACTTTATACCTCATTAATACATCTGAAAATGAGATATTTCACAAGCGCGCCGGCAGCTTGACAATTGCGATCGATGTAATTGGCAAATTGCGCTCGAATATTTTTCCGAAAGCCGCCATTGATGCGCTTCGGAGAAATCCGCCTTAAAGATCGATCGACGATCTGAAAGCGCGAGAGATGCAGTCCTCTTTGCCGCGGCAGACGGCAAATCGAGGCCGCGCGCTGATTGAAGTAATCGGCTTCATCATAAAGAGCCGAGGAACAATCCTCGTGTACAGCCGTCCCGCGAAAGAGACACATCTTGAACGTCGACGGGGGCGGAGGAGAGGGAGGAATCTTTAAAATACCGCGAGCAGTGGGCGTACTCTGCTTGGTCGCATAATTAATTCAAGCTGCCTCTTAATTACGCGGCAATTAGATCGCAGATAAATCCCGCAGCTCGTGGGCCAGCCCCCCGCGCGCGATTATAATCTACTACACGGCAATCGTAATTAGTAATTAACCCGTTGCCGCGCGCTCGCGCACTGCACTTTCTTCGCTTCGTTCTCCCTTTCTTCGCTTCCTCCCACTGTATTCCCTCTCTCGCGCTTCTTTCCTTTCTGTGCGTGTACCGTTACTTACTCGCTCTCTCTCTCTCTCGCTCTGTGTGCGCCTCGTTTCGTCATAATTCCTTTACGAGGAAACGTGCGTCGGCGAGAGGCGCCCTGTCTTTATGGATGTACCAGGTAGTAAACGTGCTTTTCGGTTAAACTACCTGCATTCGGCGTGTCTCTGAAACTGCGGGTTTGTTGAATTTTGCCGGCGGGAGGTCGGCCCTCTGCGCGGAGAGTGAAAAATTAACGGAGGAGTGACGGCCGAGTTATTATTCGCCGCTGATGGGATGGAATATCGATGGGGATTAAAGTAGATAATCAAGCGCTTAGTTAATCGAGAGAGGAAAAATAGACGGCGAGAGGATAGCGCTGAATTATGGACGGCTCAACGAGCGATTTTGATTAGAGTGCGAGCAAAAATAGCAGCGCGCCGCGCAATGTATACCTGTTGGAGAATTGTATTTCACGCTTGACGGACCGTACTGATGTGAAAATTGGATAATGATGAAAGTTTACGGTAATATTCCAATACACAAACTAGGGCCGCGAGCGATAAAGAACAGCGCGATGACAACTTCATTTTACGGATAAGCATCTTTTTTCTCTCCGATATACGTCCCCGAGGAATTCCCATAAATTGGCGCCTCGCGCGCGCTTAAACGAGATCGAAATTGAGCGTCCTTGAAAAAAGCCATCCATAAGCGCTAACAAATCTTTATTCAAATTTAATAAACTTGTTTTGCAAGAAAGCATTAATTGGCCGGCCTTAAATACAAAGTAGACTTTTTAATTGATCCATCAGGCCGAATTTTTATAATTGCAAGTCTACCCAAGCCTCGTAAGCACGTAAAGTACCTCTCATAATTGCCTGTATCATTACACCGCTGCCAGTACTCTATAAATACTCTTTGCTAATGAAACTACCATAAATTCCGATCTTTCTTTTTTCAATCCGCCGCGGGCTTGATTTACGATTCCCCGTCGCGCAAAACTCCATTAAACAACAACAGCGCACTCTCTCTCTCTCTCTCATCCCCGTTCATCACGAAACAACAACACCTCTTGAAAAAACAATCTCCAACTGCGGCCGCGACTATAAAGCTCCGTCGATTTTCAGGTTCGCAGAGAGAGAGAGAGAGAGAGAGAGAGCACGAAACCAGCCGCGTGATCTCGCGGCGAGTTCGCCGAAGGAGAGGGAGATAAAGAATGTGTGCTTTGCGTAATGCGATCCATTATTACGGCACATCACGCGGACGCGATGATAATGCCGCGCGGCGGACGAGAGAATCGTGACTGCCTTTATATATCGCGCGAGATTGTTTTCGCGTTAGAGGGACAAGCTCTCTTTCTCTCTTTCGCTGCCGGCAGCTTTTAATGGGCAAAAATCCGATATTTCTCCGGGGGCTTTTTTTCTTCTTGCTTTTTTTTATGTTGCCGGGACAGATTAGATATAGAGTGCAGAAGCTTTTGAATCGGCTGGCTGTATACGGAGAGAGGATGGCTTTTTAGTTTTAATCGCTGATGTATTACGGACGGGGTTTGTACGCGCGCAGCCGTTTATCGTGTAGTTTGGACTTGATTGCAGGTAGCTAGCATTGTGAAATTAAGTGTTAATGAAATGTCGAGAAGATATACGATTATTCGCGGGCGCAGTGTACACAAGCGTGATTTGCAGAATCCTTTCACTTAATTTTAATCTCCGGCTTGTTATGAAAGATGAGGAATCTGATAATGAGAACGCAAATGTATTGACATAAAATTGCAATGTTGCATTAAGAGCCAGCCGATGAATTTCAGCTGATTAAAGGAGCGACGGGGAAAAACAAGTTTGAAGAAAATTAATCTGAAGATTCTCCGGCACTGGGAATATTCTTTTAATAACGTTATGAATAAGTACCATCTTTTGCAGCTTTACTTAATTCTCTATTTAATTAGAATCTCCCCTCCGTTCAGATTCCAACTCAAACTCCAAGTTCACTTTAATGATGTTAACTCTAGGCTCCTTATCTGAAATTCTCAAAACTGCGTACAAACTGCTCTTTAACCTACATCCTACTACAAACACTTCAATCTATTTTTCATAAAAATACCTCCTCATCAATTTTACCACATAAATCCTAATATGGCGCTCGTATATCGGAGGGAGCCGTCGCTATCATCGTGCCTCATAAAAAGCCTAATTGAATCCACTAATCATTAACCAGCATCGAGCTGCCGAGCAGCCACACTTTTCGCGTCCTCCATAAAGTACATCGACATAGTCGAGCGCAACAAAAAATAAGCAGAAAAAGGGAGTAGAATGTGATGATGTCTGGGGCTCTGCCGGCGACGCCGCTGGGCTCTTTGATCGTCTCAATCTGCCGGCGGGTGGGCACGCACACACACTAGCACAGCCATGTGTGTGTGTGTATACGTGTAGCGAGGGGTAGAGAAGTGAAAAGAGGAGCGGAAAAATGCTCGCAAGAGATTTTTCAATTGACGCGCGAGCGCAAAGAGTGTTTTTTGCTGTGCCGGGGCCGGCTTTTGTAAGCTTTTTCGGAAGATATTTCAGATTTTGATGATAACAATGGCCGAGAGTCTCGCGTATGGAGGCGCGCTTTGTGGAGGCCGTCAAGTGCTTGACTTTTAGTAATGCACGCGTTGATCAAAGAGATTTATTAAAAACATAATTTTTGTTTTATTTATTCGTTTGGGCGGGCGGGAAATATGAGCTCTCCCTTTGTGTAATCAAGGGGATCGAGTGTACAGCCCTTTGGGCAAACACAGATCTCCGATAGCCATGAAGGTGTTAACAAGCAGCGGCGATAATAAATAAAGGCTGTCCCATAGAAAATTCAAAAGTGCGCTCAACATTCAACATTGTTCAATTAACTTTCTCCAATAAGGCCCCCCCGAAAAAACTTTTCCAACCACCACCCCGATGGGGAACATCCATTCCTTCGCTCCCTCCTCTCTCTCCCCTACGACCGGCTGTGTACCTCGCGTATATACATATATATGCAATGAGAGAGCGAGAGAGAGGGAGAGCAATATAGCTCCGACATCGTCGTCCGGCCGGGCGGTGCTGTTGCTGCTGCTGCCACCACCGGCTTGTGTGCGCGCGCGCGCTCCGGCAGTGCCGCCGGGGAAAAGGGAAAATCACCGGGGGAGAGATGGTAGGTATATAGCACACTCTGGCAGGCTGCTGGCGCTGGGGTGGCTCGAGCCGACGAGCGAGAGGGGGAGAGAGAGGCACGAACGCTCTTATCGGATGCGAAAGCGGATTCCCCGGCAAGCGAGTGACTGACTGAGAGGGAGGAGAGAGAAAGAGGGAGATAGTGCGTGTATGCGTATTGATGCTGAGTGATAATGACGAAATTTCCTTATGGTTTTTTCGAGCGAGGATTTTCTGGGGTGTTAGTGAAGGTCGTTGGATTGGCGCAGGGGTCGGTTGAAGGTTTTTTGATTTTCGGAGGCCCATAGGATTGAGTGAATATCGTGGGGTAAGATTGCTTTCCGGTTTTGATGGTATTGTGGTGGCTTTGCCATAGAACTGGTTTGAAAAATATTTTACACGACATGGGGAATATAATAGTTTGATGAATTGATGCACTATCTGTTTCTGCGATTGCTTTGCAAATATTTGGTTTAAAAACCTAATATTTTATTTAAAAATACTTCACATTGCTTTTCCATGAATACTCGTTTATTTAAAAAAGAATAAATATTTGTCGAGGTTTTAAATAAATATAATTTAGAGTTTCATAATTCCATTTCAATTTTCATAAAATTTAAAACCCTTATTTACTTTCGAGCGCATTAAGCGAAATAGCATTTGCATTTAACAAAGTGCACGGTCGGTAATTCCGTTAGATAATACGCAGTAAAAAGCGCTTGAAAAGAAAAGGAAGGCCATTCGACAGGCTTCTCAATAACAATAAAACTGGCACAATCGATTACTAATACCCAATTGACCAGCAACACCATCCTAACAACGAGCGGAAGACAAGCCCAACACCTAAACGCCCAGCAAGCCACCTCGACACAAAAATAAAAGCTTAAGAGCGCAAGAGAGCAAGAGAGAGAGAGAGAGAGAGAAACAGGGTGAACAAGAAACAGAGCAGCAACACTTGGAAACATCATCGGCAATTACTCGCGCGGAAGGTAAACATCGTAAAAATCGCTCCACTACACACAGCTTGGCGCGCGCGAAACACAAGAGCTCGGTAAAATTGATCTTTTGTTAAAGAGCAGTCGAAACCCCCGGGAGGAGCCCGCCCGCTGCCGCGCGCCAGCAGCAGCAGCAGCAGCAGCAGGAGCACGAGAGACACACGCCACTATGAGCGAAAGAGCCGAGAGAGCAAGAGAGAGAGAGAAAAAAAGAGAGCCCCTTCGGGGACGAGAAGGAGAGAGAAGCGGGGTGGGCTGCTCCGGTATATATAATGGCCGCACAAAAGGGAGGCGCAGAGCGGCGCATGGAAAGCGTCGTGTATACACAGACGGCTACTCTCTCGGCTCGAGCTTGACTCTCTCTCTCTCTCCGTATTTATTACAGTTGGATTTGTGGTCTCTTGTGCCGTTGGTCCTTTCTGGGTATTGTGTACGAAATGCGCGCCAACCGATATCTATTGGGACTCGCCGAGGGACTGCTGACTTCTTTTTTTCTCTCTTCTTCTTTCGCCGATGACTACGAAAAATTGACGGGTATTTCGGCGCGCGGAGAGCGTTTAACGGTGCTTGAATTTTCACGAGCCGTGTAAACGCGGCAAAAAGACGCGCTTTTTGCCGGGGTAACCGCGGCTGGGATAGTTTAATATTTAAAAATTAACCGAACGTTTTTCAAGCCGGTAAGCGCCTCCATTATTCTCGTCCGAGCGTACACGTAATCCTTGCGAAAGTAATCCAGCGCCGTGCCAATTCGCACGATAAAAACGTACGCGCGCTCCGCGAATTTTTGCCGCATCATAAAGCAGCATTACGGCAGGCTCGTAATGAATTAAGAGCCGCAATCGCATCCCAGCCTGGCCTTAAATAGAATAAGACGAGCGGCTCTCGTCGTCCATCTACACGCAGTTTAAAACACGCTTACACACAAGTATAGAAGAGAGAGATATTCAAGGCGTGAAAGTAGAGGGAAAAAAAAACGAAGAAGAGGAAGGAGCGAGCGCCGAGTAACGGGCCGAAAGTTCGAGTCGTCGCGAGAAAACTGCCTTCTCGCGCGTACAGTCCGCCGAGGAATTTCGGAGCGTCTCTCTCTTTCTCTCTCTCCTCTTTATCAGATTTCGTTCTCCATGCGCGCCTTTTTGTTCGTTCCGTTCGTTTCACGGCTCCTTTCTCCTCGTCCGCGCTCTCGCGGACGTGTATACGCAGACGGAGAAAGAGCGGCCACTTTGTCGGCGCTCGGCGAAACACGTGTTAAGCGCGTTATATACTCGCCTTTTGTTCCTCGCCTTTTTTATTCGCTATGCGTTTTTCGGTGGAGCCCTGAATTTCGTTGACGCGCGGGATTTTGAGTCCCGGGCTCGCTTTTCGTTGGCTTTTGCTTCCTGTGATCACGTGTGCGTGAGACGCGGAGAGCCGTGGCTATATACTTTTGTGAGCGAGGCTCGGATTTATATTCGAATTCGCGTGTGTTGGGAGGCGAGGTTTGTTTTGGATTGGTTACGAGGAAGTGGTTTTACGCTTGGAGTCTTCTTGATGGGATTAAAGAAGCATGGCGAAATATATTGTCGTTTTTTGAAACACTGTTTGGAGACTTATGTTTTTTCTCTAAACTTTGGAGCTATATGTATATATTTGAATCTATTAAAAAAAAAACGTTCAAGCTGTATGTCGTTGCCACAGTAGATAATCAATGTTAATGAACCGTTTAGATTATTGCCACCTTTTTTTTACGTTTATTGAATTGCGTTTAAACAGTTTTTGTACTATGTCTTACATCACTTTTAAACAATATAGCAATCACTACTAATAAACTTCATGAAAAAATATTGAAATTATTCTCGTCACTCGCGTAATAACACGGAATAAAAAAGCAATCAATTTTAATTCAACGGTAACTATAATCGTCTCATTAAAACAGCCGCAATGAATACCATTTCCAGACGTATGCAGTATCACATCGAGTAGCCAATTAATGAAGGCTTGAAAACGAAAAAAAAGATGGCATGCATATTCTTAAATACATTCTTAGATTTTAATACTTTAACTGGCTTACAAGAAATCATCACACAATGAATGTCCGAATTAATCACGTACTCGTAATGTATGTTTGATTTTTCGAGAATAGCAATTTCACTGCTTAACATACATAGACGCTTGATATATATCTCTTGTTCTGAATATCTACGACGTAATTAGAAACGGTAAAATTTTACTTATGTACTTTGTAGCAGTAAGCTATTACCTAAACTACTTGAAAACTTCCGAAGCCAATGCATATACGTAGACATTAAAATATTTTAAAACTCGTTATCTAAAGTAAGAATTACAGATAATTACGTGTTACATTATACCTGATATATTTCCATGCCAAATAAATGCGCTCGAAAAACGAAGAGATAATTTACGCGTTAGTAATTTTCAATTTGTCTTAATAGTCACATTTACACGTACTTTAACTACCTAAACCGTATCACCGCCTTCAAAAAACCCTCCCAGCCCAAAGTCAGTCAACAAAACCATCAGCCCCAAAATTACACTAGCAAATCCCGAACCGCGTTACAGCAAAGGCTTACAATCCCAAAGCTCAAAAAGCAATCAGTCGGAAAACAAACTATCGCTTAACCCTATAGCATCCTCCACCCTCCGAAGACATTCGGCGACAATCCTATCGAAAATCGTTCGACTCTGGCTCCATCTCCGTCGCTCTCTCTCTTCGACCGCAGAACAAATACAGGAGAGGAGCGCGCTTGGCGGGCAGGCCAAATTAAATTTCCATAATTCGGATTCCCGGGGATTTGCGCGATAACCGCATAAGTGGCCGCAGCGCTACGCTCGCGCGTTGTTTACGACGAAAATATTGATGCACGATAATAAGCGACGCTGAAGAAGCAGTTTATTTTAGCGGCCGGGGGATGGGCCGCAGTCATTAGCCGCTGGGAGCGACTGACGTCATAAATCAAAGCATCGTGAGCGAGCCGACCTTCTCGCGCTTATAACCGCAGACATCAGCTGTCTCTCTCTTTTTCTCCGGGCCGTCGAGGAATTAATTCCACGCATTTTTTACGCTTTCTTTCAGCAGGAAAGAACGCGAGAATCCTAGGCATATCCGGCCTCTTTTTGCTGATCTTGACATTGAGATGGCCCGGGGATTTCGAGAGGCTAGTTGGGAGAGAAGTGACGGATTGCGAGTTTATTCTTGATCGATTGGGACTTTTTGCAAGCGAGCAATTACCGGCTTATCGCGTAAATCTCGAGGCTCTTTTTCTCCTCGCCTTTTAGCGCTCTCGAGAGCTTTTATGCGTATTGTAATTCGCGCGTTTTATCGCGCTCACTCGCGCGGGGGAAATTCGTTTTGATTAGTAATAACGCAGCGCAAATTATGCGATCATTATTTTAAACGATACTTGCGGTGTATACACGCGTCGGGTATAAAAAGATCGGTTTGTTTGAGCGTACTATTTCTTTAGATTACCCGCTTTTACGTTTTATAATTATTGCTCTCGAGAGATAAGTAATAAAAATACAAGTTTGCGAGCCGCGGAGATTAAATCGCCGAGACACGCATATGCATATACGAAATTCAAGAATGCGCAAGCCGTTTGTAATATCGGCGCTCCGGGAGAATTCAATCCTTTGGCTAAAATTGCGAAAGCACACATATACATATATAAATTCGTCTGATTTACGGGAAATTTAAGGCGCGCTAAATATTTCGTACTAATTTCAAAGTGAAATCACGAGCGCACTCGAGAAATTCCTCCTCGCGGTGCGCGCGCGGGCTCATTATCGATAAGTTCAAATTTGTTGTGCCAATTAAGTTATCGGCCTATATTATATTTCCGATTAGCATCGCTCAACGAGCTTGCGAAACGCGTGTATATACATGTGCGTGCAAGTGTGTATGTGCGTGGATGTGGCATATGTGCAGAAGCGAAAGCATCTGGCTTGTTATACAAGCAAAAGAGAGGCGGCTTATCGACGATGACAAGTCTTCCAGTTTGTCGTAAGGTAATAATTTTTATATACATACATCCAATAAAGGCGAACGAGCGAGAGAGAGAGAGAGAGGCGAATAAATAACTGCGAGGCGCGAGTGCTTATATATTGAGAAACGTTTAATCGACCTTCTTTCGCCGTACAATGTAGCCTCATCAGTCGACGTTTTAATCGCCGTCAATAAAAATCATTAATTATGCTTAAAATATGCGCTCCGAAGACGCTTTAAACGAGCGACATAAAATCTGTACCGATTCGCAGATTACCATTTGAATGCACTACCGTAAATCATCTCTCTCTCCCGCTCTCTCTCTCTCTCTCCGTACATTAAAACTCGACAATTTACTCTCAACAAACATGACTACTTATATTACAAGCCATAAACATACTTCGTTATTCAAAGCCGTTTTATTAATCGGCCGCGCGGAGACTTGAATTCCCCGCGTTAAAAATAGCCGCTCAAATGTTAATACACTTACGAATCTAATTCCCCTTAGCTGCGCTCTATTCTCGTGCCCCCCGCGTACTCGTGACAGCCGCGCGATTTCCGCTAAAAAGTACTTGAGTAACTTTATCCACTGCAAGCGGCAAATTGAAATCCGCGCCAATTCTCCACTTCTATACGCGTACAAACAAAGTGTCTCTCGGCGCTCAAACGTCTTGATATAGAGAAAAATCGGAGGGTTCGTTTATTAAGTATTCCCGGCACGAAAATTTATCAAGCGTGCGCACGCACTTGCCGCACGCTCGCGGTAATAATAAGTGTCTCCTCGCTCTTATCTCTCCGTATTTTCAATTAGGCCATGACGCGGCGACATTGCCCGAGCGCTCGCTGTATATACGCGTATACGTATAGCCAGGCTACTGGCCGCCGCCGCCGCCGCCGCCGCCGCTGCAATTAAGCCGGCCCCGACGGGGCAAAAATTTCTCCGGCCGGCGGACTTCTCGGAAATTAGAAACTCGTTCCGCTCCATTGCCGCGCGCTCTGCCTCTCGCTCTCTGGTCTGTGTGTACGTGTGCGCCTGTGTGTATAATGTAACGCGAGGATAAAAATCTAATTTATGGACTGAGTGTGTGCGCGAATGCGCGAGCGAGTTTTAGTTTTCTTGATGCTCGCTAAGAAGGAGGAGGAGAAGCAGAAGAGAAGAGGCCAGCTTGTACGTTGAGCGTTTTATTGGACGTAAGCCGGGGCTGAGAAAAAGCCTTCTGATTATTGGCACCTTAAGGATAATTACTCGGCGCGCTATTTACTTTGCCGTCTACATGTATGAGCGAGACCGAATGAAGAGAGGAAATTGAGTGGCAACGCGAGAGACGGGCGTGTAAAGCGCTCTACGCGATTAGTACGGATCGCTTCGGCTTTTTGCCTGTTACAGCGCCGGAAATGGCTGCTCGTTGCTCCGGCTTGTGTTTTGCAGTAATGCAGAGGTAAGCGGATACCTCGAACTTTAATCCAACGGCTGCGTTTATACGACTTTTTCCCCCTCTGCCTCCCTTAAGCTTTTTAATGAGAAAATTCTATAACGCTTTCGCGGCTGCTAATTTACAAGAATCATTTCCATTTCTGATAATACCTGCGGCGAGCATCGCGCCGGTGCGAGCCGGACCAATTAATATCACCGCGTTTTCCAGATACTCGTTATGTACTTTCCAGAAAGCGCGCTCATTACTCGACTCCCCGACTAACTACTCAATTACTTTCCGCGAGCGCGATTTCAGAAAAACGCGCCCCAATCATCCAATCCGTCACATCGGCACATAAATCCGAAAGAGAAAAGCAGCCGATCCAGAGAGGGGCGAAAGAGACGGAGAAACAGCTTCCTCCCGCTCTCTCTCTCGGCTCGCTCTCGGAATAAATCAAAGCGACAGTAATCTGCACAATACACATCACGGGCGCTTCCCCCTACGCTGACGTAAATGGATACACGCTCGTCTCTCGAATCCGCGAAAATGAAAAGGGAAGGTAGGATATACGCTGCGGGCCTATGTGTGTGTGTGTGTGTGTACGTGTCTGTCTCTCTCTATATACACGTGCGAGTGACGCTCGAATTTCCTCGAGTGTCGCCTTTTTTAAGCGACGAGGCGGCTCAACGTCAATCGCGTCGACTTCGCTCTTTGCATAGCCGAGCCAAGCCGATACCTTTAAGAATCCCCGAGGAAGTGAGAGAGCGCCGCTCGAGGAGTGAATAAACGTCGGCGGCTGCGGCCGGTGTCGGACAGCTGTAATTTTCCTTAAATTAGTGCGTTTTTATGGCGGCGATGAGTTGGGCTTTATCACCGGATGCTCCCGGAAATGCGCGCTTGTTTTTCGAGGAATTAAAAGAGCGTCAGGTGGAACGATTTCTAATGTTGGGTAAAAGTGTTCCTGGCAAAGGACTTATTTTTCGAGCAACAAATTTACGATCTTATTTGTTGGATTACCAAAAACAATAATGTACTTTGTAGCTTAGAATCGATCGATTAGATCCGAGATAACCCGCTAAATTATCAATACATCAAGGAGCTTACAACAGGCAATTTGTGCAACGCACGCACGGAATTTATTTCCTCATTTGGGTTTCGCGAAATCAAAGCGCACTTGCCTCGCACAATAGGCACCTTTACACGTTAGCGCTTTTAACTTTGCGGCAAGATTTATAGACTTTTGGTCTGATAACGCGCCGAAACTTTTCTGATCGCGAGCATCAGATAATAATAACAATATTATCCGCAGCCCGCGGGAAAGTACATCTCTTCCTCTCTCCAGCTGCCGGCCGCCGGCCGTATCCCTCCTGCCCCGGAATTATTGGCTATCGAATTCCAATAATAACGGCATTATAATTGGAATTTAAATTTAGATAACCGGCCCTCGCGCAAGGTCGCAAATTGAATAAGTCACTTTCCTCGCTATTTATACGCGCGATCAGCGCTGATTGAATTATCAGCCGGTCGCGCGCAAGCCTGTTTGTAGAAAAACCTTTCTATAATTATCCTCAATCCGCCGACGCCTTTTTCCAATTTCCCGCAGCGAGAGACGAGAGAAAGGAGAGAGAAAAAAAGAGCGCAGCGCCGAGTGTCGACACGCTGTGTATACACACGCGTCATAATAGAATTTAAACAGTCGCGAGAGCGCGCGGAGAATCGATATCCGTACTTTTCGCCCGCGCGGCACGCAAACTTTGCTGAATTGAACCTTTAAAAATGTTCGGGAGCTAGAGGCACGTCAGACGCGCTAGAATTTGTCGAGCGAGCGGTTATAATTCATTCGGGAACCGCGCCGCGAGTTTCGACGCCGGCGACGGGTAAGAAAAAAAAAGGAGGTGGAGAGAGAGAGAGCGAAAGCGTGAAATGTATTAAATTGTAGAATTCACGGAGAAAAAGCGAGGAGGAATTAATGGACAGCACTGGGGAATATTGGATTGGATGTTTGCTCGGCGATAAACAGAAGTGGCCTGTTATTTAAGAGCGGCATTAAGATTGTAATAAAATTAGAGATTTATTAGGCGTCCGTTTGTTTAAGTGACTTTGTTTAAATCATTTCAGATTCGCGGTTAATTAATTTTGGTTTACAGGGCATCAATATCAGTCGTAAAGCAAACGAGTTGTATTATTTATTTTTGAGAAAAAGTTCGTGTTTTGCTTTTTATTCGTTAGTCACTGTTTATAACAATATGAGCAGCGCCGATGCGAAAACCACTTCTTCGTATTTATCTTAACCAGATTGATCACTAAAACAACCTCGACGCGAATAAAAAGTGATGCAGGCAAATAAATATGCGTCGAGTATCACGCGCGCCCGGTCGCCTCTGAATACCAATTAATGGACAACAACAGTTGCTCGACGATATAAAATTGAAAGTTTACCCTCGATAAACAAAACCCCGGCTCTCCCTTGCATATTCCTTTTTTTCTATTTTTATAAAACGCCACGCTGTATTCATTCATCGCTTCCTCGCTCTTCAGCTAATGCTTCATTAAAAATCATTAGATAACGGCTCTCTTGCACAAAGCTAGTATTATCCAGCCACCGTGAAACCGAAACGGTCCGTATATAAATAGGAAAAGCCGCGGGTCGGACTTCGCGAAGTTAACAGCGCGCGCTCGGCAGCTGTTGGGTTCTCGCGGTTGAAAGGTTAAAAAAAGTAGGTCATTGAGAAACTTTTTCCCTCTCGGCCGGCTGTTTATCAAAGCACGCGCCAGCGTGCGGCCTATGCGAAGATTAGAGGAAATTCCTGGCGTATCGAAGGAGCGATTTTTTCGCGTGTAAGCGAGAGAGAGAGAGAGACAATTAAAGACTCGTTACGTCGGCGGAGCTCGCGCAAAGTGCGCGTAAATATTTTAACGATCCTCGCGCTGCTCCGTTTTCGGAGCTGTAATTGAGGGTTTTGTTTCTCGGCGCGCGCGCGTCGCGTATGCATTTTATTAGGCTCGTAACAGGTGTTTTCTTTTGGAATTAACGATTAGAATGGTTGGTATACAAATGCTAATGCTCGACAAGTGCGCGCGCCGCGTAGTGGCTTGGGAGCGCGGTGGGAAACAGAAGAAAAGCGAAAACTGTATAACCTGGAATTTCTTGTGTAATCCGATACAAAAATAGTCATCCGCCGGCTAGTTTTAGACTTTCAACATAACCTGCCTCTTACGTGCGTTCGCTGAAAAACTACGTTTCTCTTACAAATTCTGATTGCCGTTTACTACAGGCCTACTAAAGCAATTATTTTTATAAACCCAGGAAACTGCGAATGTCCCAGAATTGCAGGTAAGTAATATTATTATTACGACTGTCGATCTATCCCGTAATTCAGTAGCCTTTCAACATTAGCAAATCAAAGCATCGAACCAAAACCATGAGCTATACAGAGGCGTGTACCCGCGGCGTAGATAGCCGTATACTCATCGAATAATTCGCCGCTGCGAGCATCACACCGCGAATTACATTGAAAATGAGCGTGTATAGAGCGGTAAAAGTGCGCCTGGACTGGTATAGTTATTGATCGGCCGAGCAATTATTGAGCGTTACGATAGCCGAAGCAGTCAATTACAGGCTAATGGCCAATAACTGAAACATTTCGCTCTCCTCGCCTAGTTCGCCGGGCGCGCCGCTCATTATGAGAATAGAAGGCTCCTATGCGCCCCGTACAAGCCGACAAATGAAACGTGTCTGTCTCTCTTGTCTCGACAACAGAAATCCGTCGTAAAGCCTCAGCAAGCGGGGCTCCCCCTTAAGTTTTACGACGCTTATTGGCTCGTAAAAGAATCCGTCTTTCGAAATAATATATTATGAGGCTCCGGGATTCTTGGCTGTTGCTGGAGTTGTATGAGCCCGCCTGTCTCTCGCTGTATAGATACGTGTGGCTGTGTATGTATGGGTGTGTGGCGTGTCGAGCGCAGTTGAGGAACGTTGAGTGGGCGACGTTCGTGACGAATTTTCGGGCGCGAAATTATTTAGTAAATTGATAACAAGACGAGCGCGCGCGCGGCCGCGCGGACCGACGGCTTCCGTTTGATGTAGCGCTTGACTAATGTATGGTTATTGATCCGGTCGGCCCCTGCTTTCCAGAGGTAGGTATAGAGACAGAGAGGGACGACGAGAAAATGTCTATTTTATGGATGCGAATGGGAATGCGAGAAACGCTACCGCACGCTCTAGCTCGCGGTTTTTGCCTCTTGTTTACATCACTTGTCACAATGTTGTTACACTTTTCTGGAGAACTTAATTTTTCATTCGTTTCTTCCTTGTTGAGTCACACGTGGATTGGGCAGAAATCAAGTTTCCATTGTCACTGATAATTCTCCACTTTTAATAAAGAACACTAGAATGTAACAATTATAATCATACACTGCTAACAATTATCTTTGCAATCATACATTCATAAATGTGTAAACACTATTACTGCTAGAATATCTGCTATTTTTAGAACTTTCAACATGCTAACAAAGTGGAACAAAGTTTATTGAGCAAAAAGTTAATAACTGGATAGCATCATGTTTTGCAATAGTTATTTTTGCTTTTATAAGATTTATACTAATATTTAAAAAATACTCTTTTTTACATGTTTTAAAACAAAGTTTATTTAACACTATCAAAAATTGAATAAAACTTGAATTATTTGATTACCTAACCTCAAATGTAAAATCACTGTGCAAAGCTATAATAAAATTTAAAAAGACTATCTCTATTCACTATATTTTTTATATACACTTGATAAATCAACTAAAATAAAAAGTTTTTATCACTTGTAAATTTAATGAGACTATTTAAAGTTCATTTAATAACAAAAAATTCACTCGTTTCAGCAGTATATCCACAAATACTTTTCTTTGTTATTGTCCATAAAGTCTACTAATAATTTACTTGGTTTTATAAAATTGCTTCTTCACAATTAAAATTAAACTGTCTTTTAATCTAAGCATAGAATTTTTGAGACCTGTTTTATCCACTATCACCGAACACTGTAACACAGAAGCACCAGTCAGCACATTCCAATCCGAAAACATCACTATTGCTCACTTGAATCTTCGACAGTTGACACTTTGAAGCAAAAGCACTTTTTAACTTTAACACTGAGGCAAAAACCGTCGATTTTTTCACATTCCCATTCACTGTTAAATTCTAAAACTATAACCTGAAAATAGAAAAAAGTAAAAGAAAGAAAGATTCGCCACCCACCTCGAGGTCGTCGTAGGTGCGGAAGGCGAGTATGGCAAATCCGTCGATAATGTCCTCCTCGAAGATGGGCTCCTTGGTCTCCTTGTTCGCGGCGGCTGCGGCCGTTGCCAGAGCCGACTTCTTCCTGGGTCTGGGCGGTCTGGGCGGCCTCGGCGGCCTCGGATGCCCATTGTTGGGTCTGCTTCCTCGGCCAGGTTGCAGTCCGTCGGCGGCGGGCCGGTCGTCGTCCTCGCCGCTGTGGCTGTCCTCGGCGTTGCCGGCGGCCGGCTGGGGCTGAAGCTGGTGCAAGTGATGGGCCGCCGCAGCTTTAGCCTCGCGCTGGGCCAGCATGCGCTGGGCTCGCTCCCGCCGACGGTTGCGCTGGCTGCGCTGCTTAGCCTCGATCTCCATCGTCGTCGAGGTGGTTAGTGCTGCGCTCGTCGATGCGGTTGGCTTTAGCGC
Organism: Eupelmus urozonus; assembly: GCA_900480035.1. Taxonomy (NCBI): domain Eukaryota; kingdom Metazoa; phylum Arthropoda; class Insecta; order Hymenoptera; family Eupelmidae; genus Eupelmus; species Eupelmus urozonus. Next base: position 81,560 of record UELX01000210.1, on the reverse strand, counting down.
TCCTGGTGCTGCTGCTGCTGAGGTTGAGGCTGGCATAGAGTGTTGATAGTCGGCGAAGTTGGTGCTACTGCTGCTGGGGAGCGGCTGGTGCTCCTCCGCGACCGGGGCGCGGGCAGCGGCATTGCCGTTGCTGCTTGCGGGTATATTCTGTGGATAGGCGCCGCTGCTTATTATGCTGGCGGTCGTCGTCGTCGTCTTAGTCGTCGACGCCGCCTCCTCCTCCTCGCGCCTCTTGCTCTTGTACACGACGTTGTACACAATTTTTACTTATCTCGAGGACACAAACCCCCCGGCTGGCCTCGTCGTTAGCAGGGCAGCTTTGCTGCTTGCCCCTATGTCTATAGCTCGCACTTGCACTCTACTACGGAGTTTACGTAGGTAATTAGGTGCGTGTGCGTGGGTGTGTGTATGTGTGTGTGTGTTTACGCGGTTAGTGTGTGAGCGAGGGTCGGCTATTACGCGCGCTCTCACTGATCAGCTGACGACTGTCGCGTCGAGCGGAGGGAGCTAATTAAGAGCGACGTGGCAGAGCACTCGTCGACTTATTCGCCAAGGGTTAGGCACGGGTATTGCAGGCCTGCAGCTTGGCTGCTCTCATAGCCGCTGAACGACGACGACACTTTAAGCTGCTGCTGCTGCCTTCCTGACCGATCATCAAGGTGCTGCTCCGCTTGGCTTTGGCTGCTCTCGCTCCAAGTCTCTCTTTCTCTCTGTGTGCGAGTGTGTATATATGTGGAGGTCAGCGCCGGAGGAAGCGATGCGGTCGACACATCGATCGCAGCCTTTTCCTTCTCTCTCTCTCGCTCTCTCACTCTCTTGCTCGTGCGCTCGCTTGCTTGCTTCTACGTTCTGGCCTCCTGTTCTTTCTTCTCCTCCGTTCGTAGCTGCTGTCGCCGCTGCTTCTTCTGCTGCTTCGTCGTCGTCGTTGCTGGCTTCTTTGTCTGCCGGGGATCGAGCTCGCCAGAAGCGGTCCTGCAGGACTGGAGCTGGAAAAAAAGAGCAGGACGAGGACGTGAGTTTTTGATGTATTTGCTGGCGTGCAGTTTTTTATCCTATCTAAATTTCGTCAGAGTGGATTTTAGTACTCTGGCTCGCTCTCTCGAAATGAAACACGGCCGCGTCGCTTGATTTATGATTGCTTTTTTTATAATGCCCGGGCTAATAAGCCTGCCGACGTGCTTCTGGAGCAAAGCAATTAGACCGCAATAAAGCTTGAATCAAAATTGTTGACTTTTTTACTCGCCTCTCGGATTGTTCAGTTTTCTGGAAAATAATTTCGGCCCGCTCCGGTACGACAAGCACGTACATAGAGAAGCGGCTCAGAAAAAGCTAAATACTCGGTAACACACACGCACGCGAAAAATCCAGTCTGCCGAAAGTCGCGAGTTTCTCCGAACCCCCCTTCGGCTAAAGCATCTCGACGTTTCGCACTCGCTCCCGCCAAGCCACAACAGCGCGCGCAAAAAAGCTCGCTCATATACGTGTCGCATAGCTTTCTGCCCCTATTGTTTACGACTCATTCACTCTCTGGCTGCTCTTCGTCGCGGCGCGCGCGCGCGCGCGAGTGTATATAAGCCGTCGGCTCTCTCTTTCCTCGTCCTCCTCCTCCATTCATTCGGCGCGGGCGCGCAAGCGGCCGGCTAATTAGCCATTCACTCGTTTAAAACTCGATTCGGATTTCGGGCCCCGAGAGTAGCTGAGAGATTTTATCTGCTGTAGGTGTGTTATAGCTTGGGAGAGGATAGGGAGCGGGTGGAGAGGGGGAGAAAGAGAGCGCGTATATAGCGGATATGTACACATGCAGGAGGTGCCATTATGTGTTGCTTAGATTGGATTGTAGCGATTAGCGGCTCCGGGGATACGGCCCGGCGTTTTAGAACGCGCTCGAGCAAGCAGCCCTGGATTTGGGTTAATGGATGTGTCGAGAAATATTTGAGCACTGCCGAGTGGGATGGATCTGGATGTAGAGAGTGTTGGCTGATACGGCAATGTTTTCGCGGATCTAGAGATTGAAGTTTGAGAGGTGCGTTTTGCTTTCGCGGAATTAATCCTGCAAATGCGAGAGAGAGAGAGATAAGTAGCTATCTGATAAAGTGCTTTTCTAACGGAGATTTTCTTACAAGTTTTATATTGTTGAGTGAATTGCACGTTTACGCGATCAGCTTGCAAAATCTGTAATGATTTTGTCATACAACAATAAAATACCGCAAGAGAATTATAAAGCGTAAAAGAGTGTGCGGACAAAGGAAAGGAGGCAGAGGAGAGAACTCTGATTAAAGAACACGATAATCGTATTACCGCAACGATATTTCTTTAACGCAATTAGCCGGGCAACAACGTCAACAGGAGTCGCCGACAGATAAGCGCTCATTTCTCGTCAATCCGCGCTCGCTCTCGCCTATTCTCTCCGACTCTCTCTCTCTCCCCTTGTTATTACTCAGGCTCGTTTCGCCGCTCGGCTTCGCCTATAGCTCGTAATTCGACTGCTCCCTCCGCTTATTCATTAGAAGGGCCGAATTCGCGAAAGTGGGCGGCGCAGCGGCTTTTTTTTATCTCTCCCGCGTTACCGGGAATCCGGCCGAGGCTGCAGGAATGCGTGCGGCCAGCATCCGCTAAACGCTCCTGCTGCCGTCGGACGACTCGCTTGGTTATGTTCTACGCGTGTATATATACGTACGAAGGAAAAAGTATAAGTAATCGCGTGCGTCTTGTTATCTTTCAATCCGAGTTCTCTTACGGAAGAATCAAGCTTGGATTTAATAGTGACAGGGTCTCAATAAAGAGGGATTCCCGGCGCGCGCGCGGCTAAAATAACTCTGCCCCCGGCTTCCGTGTCAACAGGCGCGGTGTCAAACATTTAAATGGAATTGCTCCGGCACTCTGGGTATAATATAACGGAAAAAAATGCAAGTCAACGCTCTTTCTCTCTCTCTCTCTCTACCTCTTTCCCTCTCGCGGCGCTCCAATTCATTTGTCAACAGAAGTCGGCTCCTAATCTCCCTTTTGTTGCGCCCTCCCCCGTCGTCGAAAAAACGTCGCACCGCGGCTTTCGCTCCCTTCTTTTTTCCCCGCGACGTACGCGAAACATAGAGAAAGAGCAGAGGGTGAGAAATCTCGAAGAGCATTTACGCAGGCACGCACGAAGAGATAGAGGCAGAGAGAAAGGAGAGAGCAATCTTTTTGTAGTTTATCGGCGCGCCCGAAAGTTGGAGCGAACGGGAGGATCGATGGTTAAATTGAAAGACTCGCCGTGCTCGAGGAGAGCGGTAATGGAACGTTTTTAAAGTGACGTTAAGCGATTGGCCGGGCTTCGATTTTCGGGCAATTCCGAGCGCATAAGTGGCAGTTTACGACTGCTTACCCGCCTCGCGAGAATAGAAGCTCCAAACAGTCGCCGAAACCAGAGCAGCTAATCGCGCGATTGACAATCACGAATCTGCCTGCTTATCGTCGCTTTATCGATAATCCCCGAAAAGCCGACGAGCCAGCCTCCACTGACCTCCCTACACACAAGAGCTGCTGGCGCGAGAGGCTCGCGTTTTTTTCCTCGACGGCTGCCTTGACGGATTACGATGGGCCGCGGCGACACATTGTTTCAGCGAGCGAGCGAGCCTTGGAGGCAGCCTCGCGAGCGCGCGCGCATACAGACACACACGTAGAGCGAGGCAGACACACAGAGTGCCGGCGGCGGCGGCGGCGGCGGCACTGCACGCATACACTACGGAGCAAGAGAGGAGGAGGAGCGCGTTCACCGCTGGCGCTGCTCCGTTATAATACTTCCTTCCTACGAGCGCACGACGGAATGTAGCGCGTGCCGCAGCGCTGTACGAATATACGGGGCCGGCCGATGATCCGGCAGCGAGAGGCGCGGGTGTATGTGTCCCTGTCTCTCTGTGTCTGTGTGTATGCGTGCGCCCCGAGTGTAAGACGCGGCCAAGTGTAATAAAGCGCGCGAGCGAGCGAGCGCAGAAATCTGCTCTGCTCTGCTCTCTGCTCCCCACCTCCCCCCCGCCGACGACCTTTTTTCTTCGACGTATACACTATATACTAGCTCTCTGCTGCCGAGGCACACACAGAACTCTGCTCTCGCACACTCGTCCCTGTGTATATACGCGCGCGCTCCGTTTTTTTTTCCTCGCGGAGGAGAAAAGCAGCAGCAGCAGCAGAGCTGGCCTGCTGCTCCTCTCTCTCTCTTGCGCACACTTGAAACGCAGCTAGCTGCTCACTTACTCTTGCTCTCTTTGCCTCCTTTGACTCGGCGCGCACTAGCTTCTTTCCTCGCCTAGGCACTCCTCCCGGGTGCTGGATCCTCTGCGGCACCGTCTCTCTCTCGTGTTCCTCGCTCTCTTCTCTCTCTCTCTCTCTCTCCCTCTCTCAGGCTAGAGAGAGCCCCGAGATTTTGTGTTGTTTGTCGGAATGGCGGACGCGCGCACACGCACACTGACTTGCGACTGAGAGAGCGAGCGAGAAAGAGAGAGGAGCGAGAGAGAGAGAGAGCGAGCGAGAGCGAGGACTTTGGCTCTCTGGTTCGGCGAGCGCGGAGCACTTCTTCTTGGACTGGGCGCAAAGACGTCGAGGAGGCAGCGAAGAATCCGGGGGGATCGTACGTACTGGAGCACGTACTCACACTCAACACTTGCAACACACTGATAATTATATATATATATATACAAATATAGCACACTTGTACACTCTCTTGAGCAGTAGCAGCAGCAGCAGCAGCAGAGCGGGCTATCGGGGCCCGTGTATTTTACGCGTATACACACTCACACAGCGCGCGACAGAGACAGAGAGACGCAGAGGCTCTCTCTTTCTCGCACCTCCGCGCGCGACGTGTAGACTCGGGCGGGCGCAAGCGCGCGCGCGCACACACACACAGCTAGCCGAGCTCACTCCTCTCTCTCTCTATCCCTCGGCGGAAATCTCCGTCCTCTTCGTGTCCACTAGGATGGAGGCTCTCCTGCGTTTATAAGCCGCGAGAGCCAAAGGTGTGTACTGCACAATAGCGCGCGCGCGAGCTCCGTCTGCACTGGCTATCTCCCTCTCGCTCTCGTGCTGTCTCTCTTACGGCTGGAAACGTGTGCGCCGCCACAGATACACTCTCTCGCTCTGTCTTCTCTGCGCGAACTCACTGGGGAAGAGCTGGCCGATTTCCGCGAGAGAGAGAGCAGACGAACGGAAAATCGAAGCGGGCAGAGAAGAGGGACCTGGACGAGCCACTGCGAGCAAACGCGAACGGCCTGTTTATGTCGCGCTGCGCGATTATCTATGTTCTCGCTCTGTGTGTACTCTCGCTTAGTGCTCTCTCTCTCTCTCTCACACACACTCTGGTCGTCTCGAGTCCTACGAGAGGGGATCGAACGCGCGGTGGCGGCGGCGGCGCGGCCAGGCGACTCGAGAGCAGCAGCAGAACGACTAGCGCCCTTGCGGACGTTGCCGCATCGTAACCCCGTAAGCAGCGCGAGAGAGCGGCCAGCGCGCTGCTGCCATTGTCGCGCTTGGTTGGAGAGTTGCCTGCTAGGTGGCGCTCAAGGGTAGAGCCCGGATCGCGGCTACTCCCCCAGGGTTCCTGGCTTCGACGTCGGGGGGAGCTAGGGGACGGAGGAGAGCTGGCAACGCCGCCACAGCTGCTTAGAGGTGCTGCCATCTGCGGGAGAATGGGGGAAGCTGGTGGGTGGGTTTGAATTTTGGCGGGAAGATGGGATGGAGATGTGGTACGGTGCTTTGGTGTGTTTTTGGTTTGTGGATGGAGTTTTAAAGTGGCATTTATGTGCGTGCTTGTTATTGACTTGTGGAAATCCTTTGATTTATTTTAAGCTGCTTGTATTCTATGAAACATTTATTACGAAAAAAATGACTTTAATATAAATGATTTGATTGAAAATACTTTTATTCAAAATTATACTGATCACTGCCTTGTATAAATATTTGTAATGAGTTTGTGTCTCATGCATTGTAATTTACAAAATCAAATGCCAGTCATACTTTTTAAGTATATTTCAAAACTAATCCAATACTTGTAGTAATAAAAAACAGAACTTATTACATTGAAAAATCCTCGACTCAGCGGAAAGCTTGTAAGTTTAAAATTGGAACGAAAATTTCATCTTTGATACTTCAATACTGCAATATCTTCAAGTATAAATCCATACTTTTTAAAGTGAGCAAAGTTTCGAAATTGCTAAACTTTCAATCTTATGACTTTTATAATATTTGAAAAATTTTGTTAAATTCAATAAACATTATCTACAAGATAAAAGGTTCTACTTGTATCTCATTTTTTCGTCTAACGTTCAATTATCGCAACAAGTGGAAATAGACAGGTATTCGAGTCGGCACTCCAAGAGATGGCGTCAGGAGCAGTCGCATATCTTATAAACATACAAAAAAAGATAAATCTAATCTTATCGCTCCTCCACTTAAAACGATTCTTTATTTTATCAGCCGCAAGTGATTTAACATAAACATATAACGATTGTTATTTTCAGCCACAAGTACGAGAGCCCGAACGGATCGCTAATTTGAGATAAAGGAAAAAATGGTGTTTTAAATGAGACATCAGAATGCAACGGTAAGATCGGCTCTCTCTCTCCATAAAAATAAAAACTTATTGCAGTCCGCATTAATATATCTCTCCCTCATTATCTCTAAACCGAATCTTAATTAAATTTAGCCTTAATCAACATCGCGTGTACGAGTGACACGCTTATTACAAGAGTTTAAATTCATGGTTTTGCGCAAACGGCCATTAATTCTCATTTAATTTGAATACAACGCTTCTGAATCTCCGCGTCGAATCTATATATCGGCTGCGCGCGATTCCTATTAAGTTAATCGCGAATTTGTATCGGAATCAATTGAGCTTTTTTAACAGGATTACGAAAGTCGTCGGGCATGACGATTTCATTACGCGTGACGTCATGCCCCCAGCCAGCTGAATGAAGCTCTACCAGTGCTCTGAGAGAGCGAGCGCCAATAAAATTCATGATATTTAAATGTTGGAAGGAGAATTTGCAATGTAAATTCGCGCGGTTTTAAGCGAGTGTATTTATACAATAAATCGTTTAAGAAAATCGAAAGTGCGCTTGCAAACAAACGTTTGCGGAGATATGGTTTTTGGGATTGGAGAAATCAATTATGAACAATAGCATTGTTGTTAAATAAATAAGGAGGAACGGGTGAATTGGCATACAATATGCCGAGTCATGGTTCGCTCGACGATTGTTTAAAATAATCGTATTCATTCATTATCATAACTAATAAATCGGATCCGAGTCAAGGAAATATTTGGCGCGCCGGGGCACCTGTGCCTAAAAAATTCGACGGGCTGATCCGGTTTGTCTCCGGTCCTGCGCTCCTCAAAATATATATTTGAAAATATAATTGTACTTCTCGGAAGAGTGAGAAACTGATGTTTATATTTAAAAATCGCTCCATCTTCTTGGATTCCAAAAAGAACGTCCAGCATTACTATTTAAGTTATTCGCTTTCTGTAAACGCATTTTTTAATTTTAAAATACAGCGAATTATTATATTTTCGTATTTGCTATGATCTTGATAAGCAGACGCGAATTACCTGAAAATCATGCACGAAACCCAGCTGGAAAGCATCGCAGCAGCTCGACTCGTCCGCAATCCCATCTACGAATCCGCAAGCGATAAACCGCAACCTCCCAGCTCCTAAAAAAAACCCCTCCCAACACACAAGCTCGCGTTCTCCGTAGCGATAGCTCAAAGTGTGTTAATAGAGCAAAGAGCGAGAGAGCAGCCATATATACACACGCACATAAGCGAGCTCTCTGTCAAGCTCTCGCTCAGCGGATTCTTCTCTCACTCGCGGATACTCGTCCATATGAGCGTGTATTGGTATATACGTTTGCTAGCTGCCCGCGTGGGCAGCGTCTCTCTCGAGAGAGAGAGAGCTGCGCGGGCCAGCCTACATGACTCGAGGACGGAAGGATTCCTTCGAGGTCGTTACCTCCTCTCTCTCTCTCTCTCTCTCTCTGGCAGCCTGGCCGATCGCTTTATACGGCGCAGCGCCTATTGGAGCGGTGCATCCGTGCGCCAAGGAGCGCCAGAGATTGCCGCCTAATCGAAGGGCTAATGACGACGGAATTGCCCTCTGGCTTTTTCGGTTGTTTGGCCCGAAGAGAGCTGGGCGGAGAGAGTCTGGCTTTGCAGGTACCTGCGGGATGGGGGGAGGAGGCTTTAAGTGCGAGGCTCATTGTGCATGTGACTTGGGCTTGAAGCTTGTTGAGGTGGAATTGTGACAAGGAGGGTTGGGAGACTGGCTTGAGCTGAAGATTGACCGAGTTAATGGGGGCGTTTTGTTTGCCCGACTTTTCAGGGAATTATTTAGTAGAAAAGAATGGAATTTTATTGAGGTTTATTTATTATAAAATGTGCTCTTATAATAGAGAACAGATGTGTATTTTTATATTTGATAATAAATTTTCGTTTGGTTAGCCAACTGATTATTTACTTTTACAAATTTTTTTGCTTGAGACGTCAGCACAAAATGAATAAACATTATCAATTTAACAGTATACTTAATCAGATAGAAAACAAGGTTTTACAGGTCTTGGATAGAGGGTGATGACTTGTCATTTTCCAATGTTTTTCAAATGAAATGGGCGTATCATTAATTTCATTACACACTAAAATCCAAATTACGTCAATTATTTTAATCAGTTCCTTTGTAAATATTTTATCGTCTTTTATACACTTGTTATCGTAGATTCAAGCAAGATAAGATTAACCTTTACAATAAAATCTTTACACTGTTTTCATTTCAAACAAGTTACGATCCATCTAATAAACAATTAAATTAATAAACACGATAATTTTCAAGAGACTCATTTATTTACCTCTTTATTCTTAACGTTACAGTCAAATCCAATCCATAATAATACATTTATTATACAGCGATAAACCGGGCGATAAAAAGATAAACAAAAACACAACGATAGCTCATAACATCTACACGCTCGATACACACAGACGGCAACTCCTCTTTCTCTCTCTCCACTGGCGGCGACGGGTAATTAAGCTTTTTATATTAGGAAATCCGCGCGTGGGCGGAATAAAATTCAGCGGAAAGCCGAGGACCGGCGCGCGGCAATGGAGAGAAAAATATAAAGATACAATCGAGCCACTACCTCCGTCGGCACGTGCGCCTTTATGAATAGAGGAGGTATACTGAGCATTTCAGTTTCAGAATGCGCGCTTTGTCGCTTTTTTATCCGCGCAAGCATTTCGCAATGTCGCGTTCGCATTCTTACGAATTTATTTAAATTTCGAAGGAAAAGGCGAGATACGCTATGGGCTGGATTTTAGAAAACAACAGTGTGGGATTTAAATGTGTCTCATCTTGGTGTAATTAATGGATCTTTGCAATTATAATATGTATTATTCGAATTCCGGAGTGCACGGATAAAAAAGGTGTTTTTTATAATGTTATTGTTGTGATCGACGGGCCTTGGAATTACAATAAATAGTTTTCCATTTTTATTATTCATTTCTCATGAATTTAGAACGTGTGCATCCATAAATATTTGATTTTTAAAGCTAAGTTTTAGTGAGCGATTGTTTATTATTACACACTAGCTGTCTGGGCGGCAAATTCTATAACTGGCACTAAAGTATATTTATATAAGAATATTCTCTTTGTTGATCAAACGACTTGTTAGGATGTCACCGTTTCTATATACCTAGTCTATAATACGAGTAAATTTCATAAATGATTATCTTATAGAGAAGGGTATAACATATGTAAAGCCGCTTTATTCGACATTTATTATGTACGAACTTACATTACGTGGATCAAGAATTGAGTATATTATAATCTCTAGTTTATGACTGCAATTGTAAATTTTAAGTTGAACACGTATGTTTTATTAAAAATAGCCATACCTAAATTATTCTGTATTTACTTTTTTATTTAATTTATTGAACATATCCCGTGCGACTTTTTATAACTTAAATAATGATAATAGTAGGCCTAATTATTTGAATTTCGTTAAAGCTTGTATAAGACTAAGTATTATAAAAAAAATTAATAAAAGTAAAAAATAGTTAAGTTACGATTATACTAATTAAGGCACATTAGGTTCATGCAGTTTATTTAAGCTCACCTATAAGCCGAATGTGGTATAGATTGTTTCATGAGTTAAAATTTTTTCCTTATTTCTTTGGCACAGTTGGTAATACTCTTAAAAGCAGTCAAGAGTCTGTAGTATAGTTTAGTATAGAATAATTAAGTATAGAGAAAAGCATGATAAGACAAAAGAAGGCATAATATGGCATTAAAAAGGTGGTCGCAGTAGTCAGACATATTTAAGCACATTTAGGCGTGATTATTTATAACATAACATGATATATTTTTAGAGTATTATAGTAAATTATTCGTATAACTATCTACATTGACATACTTAAGCATAGGTTAATACAAGTTGTCATAACACATGACATAAATAAGTACAACTGGGCACTATTTTGGTATAAATTATCAGTTGGTATAGTTAGCTCCAAAAACACGACTAGCCACCACTATACCTAACTAATTTTCACTGCACCAAACTATTCTAAACTGTGCCAATGTGATTTGATATTGAAAATTTTTCCTGTGCCATTCTATATCAAAATTGTGCGAAACTATCTCATACATATTTCAAAAAGAGGAAAAACTAATAAAATTTGACACTTAAAGCTTAGTTATGAATAATTAGGTAATAATTAATATAATATAATATAATAATTAGGTATAGACTGGCAGAATGCATTATTTGCGTTCGGGAAGATTAAATTTTTTTTCAATCATTAAGAAATACTACTTTCTATTATTGCCAAAAAATATAATGCTATTTAAACTTATTAATGGAACTTTTTTATCATTTACAATTTTAATATAAAATTAATATATTAATAAAACTTTAAACTTCTTTCATATTTGTAAAAATCAACTTTTACGTTATCGACTCTGCAGTCAAGGTTAAACAGTTTTTATTATCCGTTTTTCTTTATAAATAAAAAATTGAATTATTATTTTGCTTATAAATTGTAAGCAAAATAACATAAAATAAAGAATGATAACTAATATTTTTATTAATTATAAATTATAATTAACAATTAAATTTTTCTTTTTTTTTTCAAATTAGATGACTGAAAGTTTCTTCAATCCTGATCAAACTCATAATAACAGCAATAATTTTCATAAAATCATGTTTAACAAGCCAAATACCGACCAGCACCTCCAAAATTCATACCCATCACAACAACAACAAAAAACCACCAACCTCCTCAATCCTCCAATCATCATCCAAAAATAACCCATCCCTCCCACCTCCGCACCTCTCTCATTCCCAAAAACGCAGCGCCCAGCGAAAACCAGACCAGCGCAAATGCAGCTCTCAAAAGGAAAAAAAAAAAAAAAAAAACTGAAACCGTCAGCGCAGACATCAGAAGCACGTCTCTCCTCTTATTTGCCATTGAAATCGGCAAAGCTTGAGGCAGTCGAGCCGCGCGGCGCGGCTGTCGCTCGATCGGCTGCGTTCGCATTCGCGACCATTTATGGCGAGATTTCGATCGCGCAGGCCGGCAAGCGGCAGCTTGGGGAGAGCAGGTGGTCCATACGAGGCGTGGGGCCCGCTCGCTTTCTCTCTCCCTCTCTGTCACTCTACTCCTGGTATATGAGGAATATGGATTGCGCCGATGACCGCGAGAAACTTGCTCGTCTTCAGCCTCTGACCCGCTGACCGATTTCACTCGCGCCACTGCAAACTGACCGTTTCGATCTGTGTATATGCATTCGGCTAAGGCCTCTGTCCTCTCTCTCTCTCTTGCTCGCGGCTTTAACTGTTTTCCGTCTGGCTCATGCGCAAGCGGTGGGACACTTTGAGGACTCTTTTTTTAGAGGGGACTGCTGGTTAAGCAGCGAGCTGCGTGAAAGCTGCGAGATTTTGCGAGCTGCGCTCTTTTTGAGATTGCTTGCTGCAGTTTGTTTTTCATACTTGAGCGAGTTGTTACTCGTTGAGTTAAGGTTACGTATTTCTTTTTGATGACGAAAGTTATAAATTTGTATATTTAAACGAAATAATAAGTTTTAATATTACTTAGCAGTCACATTCGTTTATATTTATGCATATAAACAACTGTTATGTTTTAAAATCCAGTTAAGTTTCTCCAAAATTGTTTTTGCAATTTGTGCGTAAAACGCTCGATAAACTCGGCCGATTTTAATCAGAGAAGGTGTTCCATTTCGATCATCATTACAGCGTCGGCATTAATTTAAGCCCTTATTCGATTTAAAATGTAATTATAGCAAACCGATCGGCAGTTGAGTCACGTAATGTTTCTCAGAAGCCGCGCGATGACTATCCCAGCGAAAAACACAGGCTTGTGCACCGGCTCTGATTTACTAAAATTAAATGTCAATACAATCGTCGAAGCCATTAAAAGCTACAATTGAAAAAGGCCGAGCTGCAAACGAAAATTTCCCCGTTCCATTTCTCTCTGCACATCCCTTAAATTGCCAGAATCGCGAGGAAATTGCTCTTTAGCCTGGCGACGTGTCATTGGAAACGGGCCGCGTCCTCGCTGAGAGACAAGCGGCGGTTTCTCTCCTCGCGGGCGCGGGCACATGTCCCCCGCTCGGTGCGCGCAACTCCGTGTACTTACTTGCGTAGTAGGCGTGCACGCGCGACGTCCCTCGAGCCGTGAAATCGGGGGGAAAAAAAGGCGCGCTGCGACCTTAAGGCCGTTGTGCCATTTATCGTGCGGCGCGCGTGTTTCCGCGCCTGCTGAAGAGAGGCTTGGCTTTTCGCTTGATATTGGAGGATTCGGGGAATATGGTGTTGCGTTTTTGACGTTGTAATATGTCTTGGGCTGATAAGGGAGCTGTTTGTTTTTTGCGAGAGATTGTTTGGATAGTTTGTAAGTCTGGAGAGAAGTGATTGCTGGTATTGTTTCAGTGCTTTAGTGCACTTTATTGTTTGCTGAATGACTTCAGAATTTATCATTTTCGATTTGTTGTAAATGACAAATTACTATTATTTTTTTAGTATTATGATGCTTTGCTATTATAAGTGTATCAGCAGTTAATAATAAATACTAAAAAAAAACAAAATAGTAATGAAAATACTTTCAATAAGAAAAAAAGTTGGCATCAAATTTGTCGTCTTACTACACCCGACTGTTTCTACTTAAAAAATCGCTAAACATACTCTGCACATAATAGCAACAAAGACAGCAATTAATAATTATCTCAAGTTCTCCTTTCACACATATTGAAGCATGAAAAGCCAAAAAAAATGGTAAACCACAATCCCCCCAGGAAAAGTCTCCCACAGCAGAAAACGCCAACTTGCCAACAGATCGTTTACGTAACGCGCGCATCATCCAAGAGCTCGCTCACGATCGATATATACCCTCCTCTCCCGCAGCATCATCCCGATCGTTCGCTCGGTTGCGCCTGCAAAATAGCGTTAAAGCACAACTCTCAACGGCGCACGTGCCTCGGCTCTCTCTCTCTCGCTTCTCCCGCTCTCAACCCACACACAGCCCCGCACATTCACGAAGCCTCTCCTCGCCTCTCTCTCTCTCTCTCCTCTGGAATCTCAGAGAGCCGAGAGCGAGTCCAGTCTCTCTCTCTCTCTGAGCGCGAGGCTCCATTCAAGAGATACTCTCTCAGGGGGCCGAGAGTCTCCCACTGGCGGTCCTCCTCCTACCTATACCCGCTTGCGCGCTGCCACTTCCACCTCGCGCGCTCACCGATGGATCCGCGAACGGCGCCGCCAGCAGCGCAGCCGTTCGCCAGAGTAACCGCGGCTCCCGACCGACACACGCGACAGAGCCTAACCACGCGCTCTCTCTCTCTCTCTCTGTTTTCTCGATAGTGCGCCGCTGTTGATTGTTTTTGTTTTCCGACAAGAGTGCTGATAATATTTCGTCCGCGCTGTGTTTCATGTATATAGTGAGAGGGACCGGTGGGCCCGCAGCTCTCGCCGAGGGACTTTCCGCAAGAGCGCAGCGGCCCAGAGTGTTTATCAGGAGCGCTGCTCTGCGCCGCTCTCAAGGAGATAGCTACCAGCGCGCAGAGTGAAGCAGGTAAAAACGATCGCTCTTCTCTCAGCCGAATCCAAGCTTTTTCCCCACTACCGACTCGTATCCACTTTGCTCGAGCGCTCGCGCGCCAATTACATAATTCTCGCATTGTAAACGTACGTGCACGCGGCTTACGTCACTGGCGCGCTCGTTTTCTCCGCGGATTCTCCACTTCGATAACAACATTCCAGCAAAGCCACGGGGGCCTAAAAGGCCAGGGGCCAAATCGCCGAGCGCTCGAGCAGTCGTCTAATAGCTGCGGCTCGCTCCTCGTCGCGCAGAAGAAGGGAAAGGTGAGCAGCGCAGCAGACTAAGCAGGCTTAGATGCTGCTGCTGCTGCTGCCGCTGCGCCGAAGGAATGCGAGAAGGACGGAGATAGAGCGCGAGCAGTGCAGGCAGTTTTGCAAGCGAGCGATCGGGAATTAGGCGAGCCTCATCCGCAAAAGGCTGTTACTCGGCTTCCGCGAACTGCTACTTCTTGCCGGCTGATGAAAAAGGAGGCTGTTTTTCTTGGTGGAAAAAATCGCTTGGCTTGGTGAAGGATCGACGAGAGGTTTTGTTATTGATGGGAGAGAATGGGGATAGAGCGGGAGAGGATCGTGGAATTTCAAAGTTGAGAGTAATGTATTCGATCGCCGATTAGAATCTGAAGAAACAATAGGCCCGTTTTTGTCCAGCTCGGCTATCTTACCGGCGATTCCTTTCGTCTCTGCTCTTGCAATTTCCTCGCTTCGACCTGCGCTTTTGTCCAGAATCCCTAAACTTCCTCACGTCCCAAACACGCATTCCTACAATCAGTCTACTCTCTCGTCTGTTTACTCATCCATCACCCAGAAAAAAATCCAGTCTCTCTCAAACACCGAGATTTTTTCCCGCTCGATCATTGTTATTCCTCTCAAGCACCTCTTTTTTTCCTCTCTCGCGCTCATCTCTATAAGGCACACCTACGCGAGCGTATATCGGCGGCGCTCGATTGCCTATACCTTCTCGCGTGTACACAGCAGCGGCGGCGGCGGCGGCGGCAGCCTCGTGCGCTGCGCACATGTATGTATCGTATATACCCGTTGCGCAGCAAGTGAAATTACGTAAGAGCTTTGCGAGCGTTAGCGCAGGCGCTCGTGTAAGTACCTATATACCTGTACTCGCTCCTTCTTTCGCGAATACTGACGCTTTGTATAGTTCTCGCTGTTGTGCGAGTGTCGAGGAATCTTCTGTCTACTTTTTTGCGCTGATGGAATGCGAGGATGCTTGTTTTTCTGGGTGGGGAGGAGCGGATGGGATTTGGTACAGCTGGAAAATTTTGCTTTTTGGAGGGGGGAAGGTTTGATTGATGATTGGGGTTTTTTGGGTGAAGTTTGTATGCTGGAGTGTCTTGGTTGACGGCGTGGTGAAATTTAGTGGTTTACTGATTATCGGTTAATCAACCTGATTTGTGTTCTTTATGCGAGCAGTGAAATAACAGAAAGAAATTAAGTAATAAATTATAACTAATTACTCAGCATACAACACGTAATATTCAACTGCGTAAACAATAACAAAACTCTCTCTTTAGTAATCAAAACCATACATTTCTCGACCACCCATAAAACATCATTTTTACATCGTCCGATTAGAGTTTCCGCTGCCCTCGAAATAAATAAACCCGACTAAAGCCATTTCTCTCTGAAATTCACCGCGCGGAATATGAATTATCAGCCGGTTTGTTTTTAGAAAGTGCAATATATATAAGTGTTTCTGCACGCACGTGAGGTTCAGCTGGACCTTATAAGTCCTTTTGATAGACATCGCGATCGTCGGGCAATATAAATTTTGACCGGCTCGCTCGCGCGTGCGCTGAATCTCTGGCTCTCGGCGAAGGCTGGATATGTTTGGCCGACGGTGACGTGGAAATTTAGCTTGTTTGTACTGTGATTAGTGTCGTTGGCGTACCTTTCTGAAACTACGCTCGGCGGAGCTGTAATTTCGACGGACTTGATGATGAATCATTTTCTTTGGGAAAGATTGTTTGGAGCTTCAAAAGGTGGATTAGGAGCTGGTAATGAAGTGGCTTCGTGGATTTTATTGCTGTGGAAAAAATTAATTGAAAAGTTTACAAGGCTGTGTAATTTTCGTGTGAAAAAAGAAGTAACAATAGTTTATGAGCTGTACAAACAAGTTAAGCTGAATAAACCGACAAAACGTATAATATCTTATGCAAGATTTAAACCTAATTAAATCACACAAACATAAATTCAAAATTTCTTCGAAAACAATAGCACGGATCTAGAAACTGAAACCCGTGCTTAACAATCACTTAAAACAACGAAAACAGCCAACAGAACTACAATACAGCAGCTCTCCAGCCTCAAAGTATTTTTGCACTACCGCCTTATCGAGCCACGATCGAGCAAAGTAGCCAGGCCGTTGTTTTCCCCGCTACATACGCGATGGACGTTTGATTTCGGCGCGGCGCTATAACAGCACTTACGAGCTCGGAACGGTGCGAAGAGAGAAACGCGCGGAGAAAGTCCGCTCTGAAGTGTGTGTAAGTAAGCTGCGATACCGATCAAAGCCGCGATTTCCTCGGGATTTTCAAAACCTCCAGGAGGAAGCGGATGGTTCGGGGAAAAAAGTCGAGGGACCGGCTTGATAACATTGACGCCGTACGAAAATTTCACTTTATCGGCGATCGCGAAAACGCGAGGAGAAATTCGATAAATTCTCGTTTTTTTAAGAGTTGGCGCTTTTCGGACTCTTGGGAAAATCTCGGGATTTATTTGTAGTGCTGAATGCGCGAACTTTTGCTTGGGATGAGAGATAAGATCTGCATTCAAAGATCGGACTAATGGCCGATCTGGAAATCTCGTTTCGCCTTATTGATAGGCATTTCCTATTTAAAATTCAAATGCATCATTAGATCTATATTACAAGCGCTCGCTGCGATGCTGGATAAGATCGAAATTTTAATAGGCGACTACTAATTTTATCGCGCCCGGCGATCGTGGAACCCCCTTAAATTAAACTTCTCACTTATCGCGTTTGAAAACAAAGTCGATTCCAAGTGGTCTGTATTAAAAAAAAAGCGATTCTTAAAAAACGCATGACCTAAACAAAAGCGCTTCTCGCGTCCCGTAAAAATGCCTTGGCACTGATTGCCCGAAACCTTCCATTTTCCTCAATGTCACAGCCTAATTTACAAAAACTCCCACGCTGCTTACCCAATGCCCTCACTCGGCTCTCCTGCATAAATACATCTCATATCAGATCGCCAATAAACGCGCGCCTCTATAAATACGGCGATCGTCGACAAAAAAAAAAAGCATCGCGCAGAAAAACAAGAGGAGATCGAAGCGCATTAAGAGTCGCCTCCGCGTTTTTCACGAAAAATCGGCGCGCCCACGTGTGTGTCCGTTTCATTCATCATTTTGGTGCGCGTATATGCAAAAAAAGAGAGGAGGCGGCCGAAAAAAGGAAGGGACAGAGAGCGAGAGAGTCTCTAGTATACATATTTTCATTGAAAATGGCCGCGTCCTTGAGGAGGTCACGTGGTGCGCTGGCCAGCTGCGCCTACTCGCGCTCGCGCAGCTCTCGGCCACCCACGAGTCTCTCTCTTTCTTAGCGAGCGCAAGCCCTGAAAGGACTATACCACTGCTCTCTCGAGGCTCGCTGCTCTCTATACTCGCCGCCTTCCCTTTCTTATGGCTCTCGGGCTCGATCTGTGTATGTATCTCTGCTTTTACAGATCACGATTTTGTCGTTTCGGTTTCGCGCCCTAGAGATACTTGGGATTTGAATTGTGGTGTAATAAGAATGAGATCGGTAAGGATTTAAAGAATTTTGCATCGGTATTTCAGATTGTCATAACTAATTGCTGCTTAATATCAAGAGAATACCTTAAGTAAATTCTTTAATCAATAAATCGCCTGACACTGTAATACCAAGTCCACAAGAGCAAGAAAACAATAGCCAGATGCGAGTGTGGTCCAGAGACTTATTTAAATATTCATACTAATGAATTCCCCATTACATTGCCTGGCCGCTTGGAATTCAAAGAACGCCAGTCGAGCTCGCGTCTTTGCACGCATTCCCTTCAATCATCATCAGAGCCCTCTCCTCGCTTCTTGCCACGCTCCCAGAGCATCAATTTCAATCCGAAAACAGCATATCTCTCCGTCTGCAGCAGCAGCAGCAGCAACAAAGCCTCTTACTCTCCCTTCAGAATTTAAAAATAATTTGCAATTTTTTGCCCCTCACTGAAAATTGCTAGTCAGCCGGTCGCCGAGGGAATCGACAGTACATACACACACTCCGGCGCGCGCTCCTCCCTTTCGCGCATTTAAATCACCGCGGAATCCGACGGCTCTACTCTCGTCTCTCGTCGAGGTATAAAACGCCCGGAGAGCGATTTAAACGCTCCGGCTCTCGGCCCTCCCTCTGTCCTCCTTTTTCTCTCTCTCTCTGCCGAGCTTTCTTTCCTCGAAGAGTGAAAACCGGCTCCTCGTTACGTCGCGCGCCCAGGCTCTCCTTCTAATTGTCATGTTTATCGCTATTGTCGTGCGGCCGCCGCTGCCGATTTATTTCGCGAGCTTTGATTTTCATCGCGAGATTACCGGCAAAAAGGAGCGCGCGCCGGATTTATACTTACGACGCGCCTTAGCCTGGCACTTTTCATTAAGGAGCGCCGGCTTTTTTATCGCCGAGGCGCGGGATGTTTACATTCGAAAGTACATTGTCGGGATTCGACGTGTTACACGATCGTAGGAGATTGAGATCTCGGTTATAAGCGAGCGATTCGGCTTTTTTCGAACTGCGTCGTAATGAGGTGCGAGGTATTTTTACAGGTTGGGGATATGAAGGATATTTTTAGTTGCTGAATTATTGAAGTAGAAGTGGGTAATGCTTGAAAATGTTTTCTCGGAATGGAAAAATCGTTATTTGTGAATTAATTAGCTATTTGGGTTACAGGAGATGTGTGAAATTTGATATAGGAAAACAGTATTTGTTAATGGCCATGCAAATTGAAGCTATAAAATGAATTAATTTGATTTAGAATGCAAAACCAGTTTCAGTCGCATTAACAGTTTTTTTTCGACTGTACTAGCGACTTTTACGACGCGCCACCTAGAGATGGCTGCATTCTCCGTGTGCGTTTTCTACGTTTTGTAAAACAATTAAAAATCTCGGCGAGCATCCGGATTCTCACGCTCATTAAAAGTTTTATTACGTGTTTACAGTTACTTATTTTGAACAATGTTTAGAAAAGTATCGTGCCCGTATCTTGCTTCCTCGAGTACCAGCAGATACCAAGATACTATTTAATTTTCAGAAACTGTTTGAAATATTTTCAGTGTGAAATAAGAATTTCAAAAACAAACACAATAAATCAATTTTGTAAAGCAGGCATAGAATCACCATGTATTCACGCACTGACTAATCTACGGACAATGTACAAAGTCAGAATCGTCGTGCAAAAAGAGCATTGAATTCCTCGCAAACGCAGAATTCTCTCGCGCACATCCATTCTCATGCAAAGCGACCTCTCCACCTTTAGAAAACCGTCCTTTCGACCTACAAATCCTCCCGCCTTATTACCATATTAATCCCCACCAAAAGCTCACCTCCAAAAAGCACAGCTCTCTAAACAAAACCGTCAGCTCCTCTTTTCACGCTCAGCCGACAATCATCCTATCGTCTCCCAGCTCCTTTTATGACGCGCCTTATCTACTTAGCCTTACTGTCGCCCGGGCGTGTATCCTCATTATACCGCGAGGATTACTCGGCACGCTCGGTTGCGCAAAGTGCAAAGGAGCGTAAGTGCGCGGTGCGAGTAACGCCGCATTATCTGCCTCTAATAATAGAAGCGAGCGCGCGGATTTCCTTTTTCGGCCGAGACTCGCGCGAGCGCCGAATTCTGCGGAGATGCTGATACGCGAGCTGCGTGGGTGGCGCTCTGGTTTTTTGCTTGGACAGTGTGCGAGATTTCGATCGGAGCATTGATGGGTGACGCGGATCTGCGATGTGTTTGAAATTTGGAGCTCGGTGGGCGTGATTATTTTTTGGGCCTTGATGTTTATTTTCTTCTCTCGTGGATTCGTTATTGAAAAGAGAGTGAAAATAATCGAGTCGATCTCGTAAATGCCAAGGGTAGACAGAAAACGCGCGGCATTGAATTGCAAACGACGTTGTTTAATAATTAAAACAAACTGGCTATTAAGCTCGCTAACGGCATTTATAAGCGGCGCGCGGCATTTGAAAGTAAGATTCGGGTCATTTTCCATAATATCCCAAATGATTTCATTTTCTCATAATTTATCATGAAATTATACAGTCCCGCTGCTGCCGAGAGCGCGCGACTTTATATTGTTTGTAGACCAAGGGAAATGAATCACGGCCGCGTTATGAAATCATCCATCGAGCATGAGTCGTTTTGGCATTTCCATAGCACACTTCACTTTTTCTTACGCATCAGCCTGTAATCAAAACCTGCCTGAGAAATTAAGCCGTTCCCCAACCCACCCCGAAAAACAACAGCAAGCCTATACCTAAAAAGAGGCTAGCGACTAGAAAATCAGCCGAGCAATCAGCATTACGCGCGACTTCCTTCCGGCCTCCGACGCAATCCGTGTCAAATCGGTAATCGAATTGCCGGTAATACCTCGACAAAGTAGAAATCGAAACGGCCCCGTAATAATAGAGCCGCGGATGAATGCAGCCCTGGAATGCCGAGGAGAGTGCGTGTAAAGCGGCTCGGGCGCGCGACTCGGAACGCTGATAAACTACTTTCTAATTATGTAAACAATGGGAGAATCTTGATATTTCGCCGAGCGCACGTGTAGCTGGGATATGGGATGGTTCAAGCGTGATAAATAAAACATTGTGCGCCGAGGATGTGTCGAGATGTGGGAGGTGCCTGTTTAGGGGCTAATTTTTCCGCGCGAGCTGCTTTTATCGTCGTTTATGGAGCATACTTTATTTGTAATGCATGAATAACGTTCTAAATTTGATTTCGAGGTTGTTGTTGATCTATCTTAACGCACTCGCATCTATCTAAAAGATATAAAAAGCTTTTGAAAATACAACGTTTTTAAAAGCGAGTCCTATAAATCCAGACTTATCAAGATCGGCCGTTAATTCAACCTGACTCATCGCCCTCGTCTTTAACACCTTCTCCCACGTTAAACACTAAACATCCGAAAGGCGATTCTGAAAAACCTCCACTCCCGCACATGTATACTTTGCACATCTCGTCACACCTCAGGCACCTATCTTAACGAGTTTAACGGCCCCGATCCATCGTCACCTAGACGCATCCCGCATCTACACGGGAGTGTCTTAAAAATCCACTTTGTCTCTCTTGCCAACGATACAAGCAACAATGAGTGCGCGAGCGGACGGACACGAGTATAGGTGACGCACATCGCGGGCAGACACATACAGCTGACGTCATGCGCATATCCAATGGACTCGAGAAACGCGAGTTACGCGCCGTTGGTATACATATACGCGTATACGCATTGTGCGCTCGCCGATGGCCTTTTACAGCCGTAATTCCAGACCGCAAGGACGCTGGCTCGCTCTTTCTCCTCGTTGTCTTACCCAGCGCCCGTCTGTTTTCTTCTTTTCTAGGAGAAATATATGTTTAAAGGTTCGAGGGTTATGAGAGGAGTGAGCTAACGAGGAGTAGCCTTGATCCGGCGCAGCGTCGCGAATTCAAGTGCGAGCGTGCATGAGGCGAGGTTGCCGCTAAGGATGAGTCAGTTCCATTTTTACACGGAGGTTTTCGGTCTGTGTTTACGTTTCGGGAGAGCCCAAATGGAGGAGATAAGCTGGGAATGACACTGTGTCTTTTGTTTAAAAAGTGGCTTTTTTTAAAGATTTGGTTGGTTTTTTCAAATGCTAAATATACTTTTAGTCGACATATTTCAAGTCTTAATTAACCTTTCTCAAGCAAGCACCGAACTCTAAATCGTTAAAACCGTTATATTTATAGGCCAATCGCTCGTTTAAATAAACTGCACCCGTAAAGCCAATAGCCACTCCAGCCAAAGAGAAAAAAAGCAGCAACCTAATTAAGCAAAACAATCACGTCCGTAACGAAGGCCAGCGCCGGCTTCCTATTTCGCAGTTTTAGACACTTTCGCAACTCGGCGTCGTTGCGCGGCCAAATACAGCCGGAGCAAGCGACTTTTTTTCTCCGCACAGCCTTATCTTGTTCCCGCCTTCTTACGTGGCTGTCCTTTTCTTCAAAAATAGCCGCAAAACCGAGGCCCAGCCGAGTCTTTTACCTCAGGAATTAATTTCCCAGCCAGGGACGTTGGGATAGCGCAGTAGGAGACTGTCTCCTGGGATGGTCGGAGCGAGATAGTCGTACTATTGTTTGTCCGAGCTAGGAATTCCTCGGATTCTTTTGGTCTGCGCTGCATGCCGTGTGCACCCTTGGCACTTTTTTTTTACTGGTTTAGTGCATTGTCGGATGCAGGTTTAGCATTTGTAAGGCTGAGGCTCGATTTGGAAGCGTTTAGTATTGGATTTTTGTTCAAGGATGGTGAGAGATTCTGTTGAGAATTCGAGATGTTTATTTATATCGTATAATAAAAGTTACTCTTTTTAACATTTTCTTTTCTGATTTACAATCGGCCTTTGATTCACAAGATACATCACTAATTCGAGGTATTCACATTTCCTCAAAGAACAAGCGTTAAAAAGTAAAATCCCTGAACTCTTATCCTCTAAAAATTTACATTATCTGCATATAACACCAATCACAGCCGAGCTGCCAAAGCCAACGCCCGCAGCCAGCATCGAAAACTAAAGTTTCACTCTCTTTCAATTGAAAATAATTGCCTTCTATAAACGCCCAACAGAAAAGTGCGTTCCTCATTGTGCATTGAGTCTCTCGGGTGCGCGCGCTCGTTGCGCAAAATTATTACGACCGCGAGGGCGTACGTATAGCATAAAGCCCGGCACTTTTCTTTTTCTTCCTTTTAATTGGTTTACATTGTTCCGCGGCGCAATTTCGCGATTAGCGGGATATTTTTATGGGCTGCTCCTTTTGGGCTTGTTTAGGGTTTTACGGCTTTTGAAAGTCGAGCGCGGCTCTAGGAACAGAAGAGAGCGTTTTGATTTGTTCCGAGAGCGAAAATTTCACTTTTTTCAACGCACAATGCGCCGCGCGAGCGGTTTTAAAAGGTTACGGTTTTACGAGGGTCAATTTTGTTGTTGCGAAAAAAAAAGTGTTTGCAGTGCACTTTGAAGGTGAAACGTTTTGAGAGTTTTTTGTTACTGAAAATTTGATTCCGACTGTAATTGCATTCTTTAGTAATTAAATCTGGTACAGAGAGTGCCAGGAATTTTGTGCAATTTCAAGCAATCAATCAAAACGTTCACAATAATAATTAAATTACAAACTCGGTTATCTATTAACAGCTAGCCTGCTTCATTTAAGATAGTAAATTTAACTTAACTTTAATTTCGCCTATTTACAAACAATACACTCAGAAAACTCTTCAGTTTTTACCATAACAGAAGCTTACCAACACAGAATAGCCAGTTACATCTCCGAAGCCGATTTTCCCACCTCTACATACCCTCCCAGCCTTTTTATCTCTAACAGTACCCTACAAGCAAACCTCGCACTGCCCGTAAAGGTAACAATTTCATCGTCCTCGTGCTTAGCCCCGCGCGAATTCGTACATCCACGAAACGATCCCCACCAGCGATACACACATACCCAACCTCCTCCCCCTTGAAGTTTCCTTAAAAGAGATTTTTCTGTCTTCCAGGTCGGCGAGGAACCGCTCGGCTAGCCTGGCGGCACGATGAATCTGAGGCTGCAGCGGCAACAGAACCGCTGGCGTGACTCATGAGCCGTTGACTGGGAAAACGAGAGAGCAAGAGAGAGAAAGAGAGAAAGAAGGAGAGAGAGAGAGGGAGAGAGAAAGAGCAAGAGAGCGCGATATGGAGGTGATCTCGACGCGGCGATACGAGGCTCGGCCTCCGGCCGATTCTCATGCTTCTATTCTAGTGAGTACTTGGCTTTTTTAAGCTGAAGGAAAAGGCCTTTTTCTAAGTATAACGCGAGGGGCACGATGGCCCGATCGGTACGGATATGCTCTCATGATGATCTGATGGTTTGTTCGCAGGTCGATCCGGCGAATTCCGTGGCCACCGTTAAGGAAGGTGAGTTTTATTATGTTCTCTTATTGTTACAGTATATGAATGATATTTTATAGAATTCAAAAAAAGAATTTGGAATTTTCCTAGTTTTTCTTATTTATTTGATAAAAACAGACAAAGGTATAAAGAATATAAAAAAATTTAGATAAACAAGTTTTTCGATTTCAATAGATTCTCTCACTAAAGTAATACCTAAAAATAAGCGCGAATCAAACCCGGAAAAAAAGCAGCTTAAATCACTTGTTGTTTTCCTCCTGAATCCAACGACCCCTGAACTCGGCAATGCGCAATTTTACAGAGGAATGGGAAACGAGGAAGAAGAAGGAGATCACGACGACGCGGCAGATCGAGACCCGCGTCAAGCGTCAAGTCGTCCTCGAGGACGGCGAGGTCGTCGTCGACTCTGGGCCCCTCGTCACGACCAACACGACGGAAGACGTCGAGCAGCAGGAGCACACCACGCAGGAAGTCAGTGCCAACCTTTTTTTTCTGCCTTTTGTTTTCGCTACTTCCTTTCTTTCTTTCTCGGCTTTCTTTTTCGGAGGCAAAAGTCTTCTTTAGAGTTTGGAGGAATGTGGAAGTCGTGTAATGTGGGATGGGTTAGGTGATTACGCGGAGGTGATGACGAATTGAGAAAAACTTTGTGTTTGCATTATTTATTAGCTTGTGTATGGGAGGAAATAGTGAATAGGAGTTTTATGGGTGTAATTTATGTGGATGGATTATCGTTGATTTGATCAAGCAAACTAGAAGAACCTTTGAAACTGATATCTTTGTCAGAACGTTTAAGGAAATTAATTCGTACTTCATCTTGATTTATCGAAAGTTTGGATTCTTGTTTTTCTTAACACGTGTAAATAACCAAAGAGTTTCTATTACCATTCACTAGTTTGCTTCTAAACAGCCGGGTACTTAATTAAAAATGTTCAAGGATTAGCGAGCAATTCAAAGCCCAAGTACATAAAACGTCAACTCTACTCTCTCAGAATTTCCCACTCCTCAAACCACTCTCAAACCCTCTTCCTCAAAAATATCTCGAAAGGGAAAGCCAGCCAGGCTTTTCCCGCCGATGTTTATTAACGCCGCTTACTTAGCCGGCGAGCCAGCGAGGCGAAGAAAGTTGCCAGAGTGACTTTTTTTTTCTCGTCTGCCTTAGAGACGCACGACTGGCGACGAGCCGCAGAAGGTCGAGTGGCCAGCCGCCAAGAGCGGCGCCGTGGTACAGAAGGAGCTCAACGAGACGATCGTCAAGAGCCGCGAGGAGATCGAGGAGCTACTGGAGACGGAGGACCGACAGCAGCTCGGCGATATTACCGATGAGGTCAGTTTGTTGCTCTTTTTTTTTACCTTGTTGCTTGGATTGTTGAGAAGAAGTGAGGTTTCGTGTCAGTGTTTTAAATAATTGCAGGGTTTAGAGACTTTTTATATGCGTTACGTGACGAGTAGTAACAGATGAGACTAGACAGACATAATTTAGGTGTCCTTGCTTATGTAGATGAAAAAGATTTTATTATTGAAATAATTTTTTAACCTTTGCTAATCTTAAACTTTCTATTAATCCTTAAAAAGCAAGCCAGTCGTTAATACAGTAAGAAAAGTATAAAAAATTACATTTATTTATCTTTCTCATTAGCTTTCAAGTTATTCTTTAATTTCCGCTTTCTTTTTTATTGCCCATCTTTCTCTTTTTATTCATTGGCCCTGTTATTGATGAGGTCGGTGAGCTTTGTACTTTATACGCCTCATGATACTTGACCACAGAAAATGATTAATGATGGGAGAATATCGCCGCTTTGTTAAAAATAGATATTTATTTTGATGAAAGAAGTTTGATTTACTTCGATGAAACGATCCGCCCGTAATGAATTGTATTCGAAGAAAAGTTAATTATTTTGCGCGCTTGGAAAATTAATGTTTTAATCAATCTAGACGCATCTATTCCTGGAAAAATATCACTTGAATAGTGACAGTGAGATCCAAAGTAGATATGTTTGCCGGTATTATTCAATTTAAAAAATGTATCTGTTATCGATTCTTAAAATTTGGTAAACAAATTTTTTCTTTAATAATTCATAGTTGAAATATCATGATGACTAAACTGATTACTTCCAAGTACAAGGAAATATTCGTACAAATAAAACCTAATAATTAATGTTATTCTAAAAAAGTATAAATAGTAAAAAAGAAATAAAATAATAAAAAGAGGAAATATTTGAAAAATATTTTTTTTTATTTTTACAACAGAATTTCGAACTTGTTACATTGATTTTTCTAAACGTTTTTTTATTTTATTGCTTTATATTTTTGGTAAAACTATTTTAGTACAATTAAACAACGTTACTACCAATTAAAGCAGTGAACCATAATTATATTTTAAATTTCGATTAGATCGTTTACGACATATATTATAACAAATAATTTCAATGTTCAATTTAAAAGATGGTCCTTCGCTGTCTTGATAAAACTTACTACTTTTTAAACGTAAATAAACCAGTTTTGAAAAACTGTAAGTATATCTACTAACATAAAAAATTAAGCTACAGAAACCGAGTTTTCATTCACTTTTTTTGTAGAATTAGAAAAGTTATAACAGTGTAAAGTTAAATATCAAAAATGTATCGCAAAATCCTTGAGAACTGCAATTTTAATTTTGCGCACAAGTTTCAAATCCATCTTTGTACCGTTATAACTTTTGAAGGAGTTAAGCTTTTTTAATTCTACAAAAAGTAGATGGAAACTCATTCTGTTTAAATTAATTTTCTATCTTAGAAGACATATGTACGCAGTTTATGTAAGCTGATTTATTGATGTTTAAATAGTAGTATCTATTTTCGATATCTCCTGAAACTGAACCTGAAAATATGTAGAACTCAAGTTTTTTGAATTAATAGAATCAATTATTCCAGCTACCTTTTTATTTTAATATATCTTATTAATAATTGCATTTGATCAAAATTTTCATATAAAAAGAGACAATTGAAAAATTTCACTCTCAGAAGCTTTGGATCATTGATTTAATACTTTGCCCATATAGTACATCATTATTACTATAGACTAGAGACCATGTTTTCCAAAAAGTAAATTATTAAATAAAAACTAAGCAAACAAACCGTTTAGCCCACCAAGCATCAAACCTCTCTCCCCCCACAGCATCAAACCCATCGCAATCCATCCAAAGTCATGAAGCCAAACCATCTCCGCTTCACAACCCCTTGTAACTCGCGCTCGGCTAAACGCCCGCGAGAAGTAGTAAGGAATTCCTCTTGGCAAAGCGCGAAGCATCGCTGGAAATCGATTGGATTTCAATGAAACGCGCCGTGCGCGCGTAAACGAGAAAGAGCCGCGGGCTCCGCAGCAAAATTGCGGAAATCCATCTGCAGCGTCCGTATCGGATTTCTGCGCTGCGTGACGTCCGATATCTCTCCGGGCAACTAAACGCTACCTACCGAAGGGATATATATGGATGCTCGTTCGTTCGCCCGGCTATACGCGCGTTATGCAAACGAATGGAATCTGTATACAGTGCGCTCTGATGCATTGTTTCTAGTTGGATGCTGGACGGCTGGCCGATATGACTTTTAGAGCTTTTTCGTGTAAACACGGGGGAAAGGTGGAAAAATGTTTGTTGCAAAATATCTGGTGAGTTGAGTGCAGCTGTTTTTTTAAAACGTGTGTTTAGATTTGGATGATTTATTAGACTTGCTATCTTAATTTAAAAGAGTGAAAAGTAAATGGAATAAGTGAAAAATTATGCAATTAATTTTCTTATACTTCCAAGTCATGAAATACGTGTATAAACACCTTATAAAGCCGTATAAGATGTCAAGGCTCTCACACACTCTACCCGAGTTTTACCCATTCAGTTCTAGATTAGCCAATAACATAAAACAAAACCAGCCGAAATTCCCAGTAAAACAAACCTCACTAATCATTCCCCGAATTCCACCTACCAAACCCAAAAAAATCACCCTGCACTCAACCCCCCCTCTAAAAAAAAAATCGGTCCAGCTCCACTTGAATCAGCTCCAAATCCCAACGATCCACAAATCAGCTCAGGCGGAGCTTACTGGGCGAGTGCACCTGCGGCTGCAGCTTGCCGGCACGTGCGCGCACGTAAGCGATATCATCCTTTCATTCCGCTCTCTCGTTATCCGCGCCTATCTCCCTTTCTCTCGCTCGCTCGCTCGCGAGCACAGCTCCCTTTCTCCTGCTCGCGGCCGCCAAGCTCTCTGCAGATATATATCCAAGAGCCTCGGCTCACCTATACACTCAGCGCACCCTTATCTAGTATCGGCTGCTTTGTCTCTCTCTCTCTCTCGCTTTTGTTATTTTTCTCCTTCTAGCTGCTTGCCGTGTCGCTAATCATGTGTTGCCCGTTTCGCTTTCGATTTTGCATGGCGCGGTAATTACGCGCCGCTTCCCGCTTGCGGATGATTGTCTTTACACGCGTGCGGCTCGCTGATTATTGGGGCTATTGTGTATATGATGCCTCTTTCGAGGCTGCCGGAGCTCTTACGCCTTTTCCGAGGATTAATCCAGCCAACCCGCTTACAGCTCTGAGTTCTCACACTTTGTTTGCCGCTTGTTTTCTTTGTAACTTCGAAGTACGCGGAAAGAAAAGGTTCTCAGAAAAATTAGTCTGCAGATTCTTGGCTGCTGGGAGCTCTGTAGTTTTTATGTTACGCGGTAGTTTCGGCACTGCTCTTGTATAACGCTCCTTTATTATTCAATTTGAGACTAACAATTAATCATACAGCGCTCTTTGCCATCGAATAAATGTCACCCCGCGTTACCATAAATAAGGAGTACACAGCTCTACTCATAAATTTTTCCCAGGAAACCACATTCCGCAACTCGGAATTTCAATCCCCGGCATATATACCGCAAGCGAAACCCAATTGCATATATTGATAAAACTTTTTCCTACCGGCCACTTACACATCCATTCTCCGGCGATACACCACCTGATTACCTCTCGCGTATCCTCTCCTATAGCCACCTTTCCAATACTCCCCGACACATCCTCAGCCTCTAATTTTCTCCCCCCCTCCCGCGAAATCCAGCCTCGCAGGTAGGTAACCCTATCCTTATCCATTTCCCGAGTCGCCTCTCTCTCATATAGCCAAAGGTCGTTCCGCTCGCGCGCGTGCCGATACACACGCGCGTCCAAGTCTGTGTATATTCAAATCGAGCCCGTGGCCAGTAGGCTTCTGAGATATCGCGAATTCCTGGGTATATACCAGAGGCTGCACGTGCAATTTGGAATCGCCGGGCCGATTACGAGGAGATGCATCATTATGCGCCGGGCTGAGGGTATGTATGCTAATGGGGAATAATGCTTTTCGCTTAATTAAAATACAGTGTTTAGCGCTGAGGTTGCGGGCTGTGTAAGAGTACTTTTTTACGAGGAGGTGGTTATTAAGGATGTCGGCAATGATTGGGGGGGTTATTTTTTCGGAATGGTTAATATGTGGGCCAGATTTAATGCCGGCGTTTGTCGTGGGAGGATTATTGGTATGGGAGGTAATTGAGGTTTGGGATTTATTGCGAGAGTTATAAAAATTATGAAATGTTTAATATGACTTTTCTGGGAAATGCGCAAGTAGTAAGAGTCTTGGTACACGCGCGTCTGTTACTACTAATTTCATTGCTTGACAAATCGCTGCGTTTCGTCCATTCCTATATCAAAGAAAATAGTACAAAGAAGAGGCAAGAATGAGCCAGATCCATAATACAGCCATCTAAAAATAGCCATAAATCCTGCTGATAACTGGGCATGAAAAAAGGCCAGCAGCAGGCTCTCTGCAAAAGACAGGGATCTAGGTAAAAGCCTTGCGTATAGCCGAAGGAATGCTGCTATCGGGCGGCGGTTGGCTGCAGGATCGGGCCGTGCAAATAAGCTTACATATACAGCGGCGCTAAATCGTCCGAGTAGCCGGCTCTCATCCTCACTTATATATACATATAAGTATATATACGTATGTATCCGAATACAGAGGCAGCATAGCTGAAAATCCGTGTCAGCGATCCCGCGGCGTCTACGATCCCACTCTCGCAATATATCCAGACTCTGGCACATTGGTATATCTCTCGTATAGAGTGGAGACAGAGTAAGGTGTGTGAGTGTGGAGCTAGGCGAGAGAGCGCGACTTTGCATTCTTGAGAGAGCGAGAGGGAGATAGCTAAATGCGCGAGATTAGAGGGAGACGGAGCGAGCAGGTAGAGCTATCTCCTGGCGAGTCGAGAAAGAGAGAGAACGCCGGAGCCTGTATATCCTTTGCAGAAAAGGGGGGCTGGGCGCGGAACAGGTAGAGAGAGAGAGAGAGAGAGAGAGAGAAAGAGGGCTGGCTCCGTATGAGAGAGCAAGAGAGACGGATGATCGACATAGACACACAAGTGTAGCTACACAGAGCGAGAGAGGGAGAGAGAAGGTAAATATAAGGGAGTAGCGAGAAAATGGATAAAATAGAAAGAGAGAGAGAGAGAGAGAGGCGGCGGCGGCGCGTGTGCGCGAAAGAGAAGGGCGCTTGCTCTCAGAGAGAGGTGTGTATAGGATCTCATACACGCCGCTGGGGGGAAGAGCGCCAAGCGCGCGCGCGCGCACCGATAATCTCTCGATTCTCCGTACACTCACACACACAGCTACATACTTTCTCTCTCTCCCTCTTTCTTATACACCTTCGCGGGCTCCCTACCTCAGAGCGATGAAGAGGAGCACACGCGAGATGCTGCGAGAGCGAGGAGCGAACGACCGACCGACCGGCTCTCTCTCTCTCTCTCTCTCTTTTAGTATATAGAAGCGTGTGTCTGTGCGTCGGATCCTGCGCGCGCGCGCGCCAGTAGGCTGCGGCCGGCCAGCTAGGAAAGACATTCTCGAGCCAAGACACACACTCGAGACTGTGTATATCCTGTGTGCAGTGGGAGACTTCCTGGAGAACGGCTGCGCTCGAGGATGCGCTGATACCGATTCCTTCTCGAAGCTTCAGCTGCAGTTGGGATTCTCGCAAGGGCTGAAGGTGAAAGCTAGCTGAGGAATAGAGATAATAGGTATACACAAGGGTGAATGGGAGCTATTGTGCGGTGTCAGTGAGGACGTTGTTGTCGTTGGCCAATCGAATTTCGGCTCTCCATCTCCGTGTGACAGGTCATTGCTGTCTATATAGAGAAAGGCGAAAGGTTCGCCGCTGAAGAAATCACCAAAGAAGACGATCGTACCGTTTATTCTCGTTCTCCTCCGAGTGAAACAGTACGACCGAAAGTGTTCCTATAAATCCGCCTTCTCAAAACTCCCCGGCGTGTTATCTCAGGGAAAAATTCTTAACGATTTCCCTATATACATATTCAGGCATGCAGTGCGCGCGCGCGCGATTCGAAAAATATTCAAAAGCGAAACAATAAGTTCGGCCCATAAAGTTTAATAGGAAAAGCGTGCGCGCGCGGGAGAGCGAGAAAGAGGCTTATTGGGCCAGCGCTCGGTGCTGTAGGTTCGAGGTAAGAATAGCTCGGGCTCTCCGGAGCTAGTATAATAACTTGTTTTAGTGCGCGCAAGCGGCTACATGAATGCAAAGTGCCGGCGAATTCTCGGCGAATTACGTAATTCGCGCTTTATACGCTGAATCGTCAAAAACAGCGTGTATCCTTACGCTCGTGGCTGTCGTTAAATCTTTAGCTATAGCTCGTAAAACCGGCCTTTTTTTTAATCAAGCTATTTTTTCTTTCGCTTTTTCGTCTTTATAAATAAGCGCTGGCTTACGAAATTGTTATTCAAAGTATAAGGAATATCGATGCCGCTGAAATTAATTTGTTGGACAAAATTATTAGCATATGAATGGGCCTGAGAGTACAAGGCGATCGAGTATTTTGTAAATTTTTCAAGAAAATTGACCTTTTAAAAAACAAAGTATCTGACGTTTCATCACAGTACATTCTTACTCAACGTTCCAACCGACCAGACTCGTTCTACCGACTCCTTTCCAAACCCAACAATCTAACCCTAAACGCAGTAATAACACAAGGTAAAAAGGAAATAAAAAATCTTTGCATGTACAGGCGTATCTGCAGGCGGTGCGCAACAACCGGGGCGACCTGAGGCTGGCGCTGGCCGAGTCGAAGCGGCAGCTGGCCAGCCAGCAGCCGACGGGGCCGCGCGTCCTCCAGCACACGACGAGGTCGAACAAGGTCGTCGACACGGAGAAGACGCTCGAGCGCAGCGAGCTCAAGCAGGACGGCCAGATCGTCACCGAGAGGAAGACCACCGTCGAGCACGAGGAGGTTTGTTCTCTTTACACTATTATTTATCGTTTTTTTTTCAGATTTTCACTTTTTTTTTAGTGATTTGATTGCTAGAAACGGTAAAATCGATGTATTTGCTTTAGCTAGGGGTTAAAAATTATTGACGAAATTACGAGCCGATAGAACCGTTAAGCTCCAAGGTGTCCGGCAACTGGCTCGTAAATTCCAGTGGTTAATTAATTTTTGCTACTTTATCGCAGCTTACCGCGCCGATTAGATAAAGCAGCCGCTCTAAAACTCCCCGAAACGAGCTAATAGACTTCAAAACCGACTCATAACTCCCGATCGCAATCTCGCGAAAACAATATTTCAAAAAGCATAACCGCTCTCGCACCTTTCCTATATCTTAATTAACCCGCATGCCCGACAAAAACTTGACGCTACTCCAACCGGCAGCTAGAATTTAATTCGACAAGCCACATAGTCGCCGATTCGGCTAGTCCACTCGGCGCAGAGCGAGCCGAGCGTCGCTTTTCACTTTTTCGAAATGATTAATGTCCCATCCGGCGATTAACAATCGCGCTCCTGCACCGGCTTGTGTACGTTTCTAGGCACGTGTAGGATTTATCGGTAAAGCGTGGGATAAGCGACGGATGAGATTAATCAAGCTCGGCCGTAATTAGCCGACTTTCTAATGTCATTTCCTCATTTTTATATGTGGACGAATGTAGAGTTTGGCTGCGGGTGCCTAAGAGGCTCGGTGCGTAAATCACGAGCTGGGTTTAGAATATATCGATTGTTCGCTGCTGTTACGTTACTATTGTTGCAAAAATATTGCGCCTAATGGAGAAAACATTGCGTTTGTTTGGGGACGATTGTTTTGATCTCAGAACCAGCCGCTTATGCAAAACTGCAATAAATGTCGAGCAAGTATCAATTACGGAAAAACAGTTGAAATCGACGTATCCGTTAGTCGGCTCCCCGCCTAGTCCCAGGCTTTCAATTAAATCGAATGACGAACGTTACAAGCATAGCAGTCATCAGCGTCAAAGCCAAACCAACGCATTATTACGTAACACGCTTCCAAAGCCCATTTCCAAGCATGCGTTTTCCATAAAAACCTCAAAATCGCGACAGAGCCTATATTTACCCTCTGGCTAAATTAACTCATTCGGCATTGTGCATATACACAGGCGCTCGATAAAAACGCCTCCTGTTTGGCGAGTCCGCGCGTGTCGGATTTATTGCGCTAATTATTGGCGGCCGCTCGATATTCATCATCGAGTCATTCGCGCCGAGGAAAATGAAAGAGCTCCGAGGCGCGTAAACAGGTAATGCCGGCGGCTCGCTTGAAAAATTTCCAACTAAGTGCTTTTCGATGTTGAGCCTCGGCAGCTGGTGCGCTTACTTTTTATTTGCCTCGCTTAAGCGGCTGCACCTTGCGCGGGGAAATTCATGGTTATCTTTTTTTTTTTATGCGTCGTTTATCCTTTCGTGTGTGCGCGCGCTTGGTGTGAAAAATCGACGCGGAGACGTGGCGCTTCCCGCTTGGATGGGAAGAGTAATTAGGCTGAAGTTAACGTTTGAGTTGTGGTAAATAGTAGGGAATGGGCTGGATGGTATTTAAGTAATTGCTGGCGGTAGGGAGATAATTAAGTAATCTAATTAAAGTCTTGCTTCTTTTTTTATCGGCTTTATAAAGCGAGGAGATGGGAAGATGCAGATTTTATGTAGTGAAATTAGGTTTCTTTGCGAAAAGTAATGGATAGTCTTAAACATTCAAATTATGTATATTATAATAATTCATGAAAATATAAAAATTTTAAAAATGAACAAAAATATTATGAAATTAAGTTTTATCATTTAAGACTTTTTAGCGGGTATGTATTACAACGAATAAAATTTCATCATCTGATAAAGAAAGTTGCATGAAATTAATTAACCACAGTTTAAAATCTTTTATTGCTTTACATCTCACGATTAACCGTGTCAATAAAGCCTACATTGCAATTAATTAATTTTATGACATTTTAATTTTGTAATACTTGAAATTATATATATTTTTTAAATATCCTTTTATTTGCAGATATTTTAATTATTTGTGATATGATTTTATTGATCGTCAGTAAACCACAATAAATCAAATTAAGATTATTATTTATTTATTTATTTATTTATTTATTTATTTATTTATTTATTTATTCAACCAAATTACAACGTAATTCCTACAAAAGGCATATTAATTAATTAAAAATACTATTAAAAATTGGTCAATTTTTCGGGAGTTTTTAATTTCGCTTCCTTTATCACGTCTAGAAAAAAAGTTTTTCTTATAAATTTTGATTTCGTGATTCTTAAAATGACGAGATATCCTGTAAAAAAAACTTTGCGCTTTATCTTAATCTTTCAATCAAAGAACCAAATAAATCCCAATCAATCTTACCATAAAAAAACCAAATAAAATCTCTCTCCAACCCAGATAAAAGACGACGAGCTACCGCCC
Organism: Eupelmus urozonus; assembly: GCA_900480035.1. Lineage (NCBI taxonomy): Eukaryota > Metazoa > Arthropoda > Insecta > Hymenoptera > Eupelmidae > Eupelmus > Eupelmus urozonus. The sequence continues at coordinate 46,570 of UELX01000210.1, read as the reverse complement.
GAAATCAACGGCAGATCCAGGGACGAAGTGGACGACGCCCGCGAGTATCGCAAGGAAGCCACCCAGCGCTACGCCAAAACCCGGGACGAGGAGATCGTCGACTACGTGCAGAACGGCGAGCGAGTCGGCCGCGAGATGCGCTTCGTCTCGGAGACGACCGAGGCCGAGCGCACCGGAGACTGGCCCAACGATCCACCCACAGCCGGTAGTCTGCGCAATCGACTGCACAAGCCGCATGGTGAGTTTTTTTCTAAGGAGCTTGCAGCGCTGAGCTTTTTTAACAGAGCTTGAGCTTTCACGGATGATTAATGAGCGGCTTGCGATACTAAAATTCTGATGCGGTCTGATAACAGTTACGGCTCGGATGTTTTGTTTTTACTAAATTGCTAACGCCGGGCTTTGAGACTTTGATGAGTAAATGCGTTTGCGAGGAGTTTTTTCATTAACTGTTTGATTTTTTTGAGATTTATTGTATTAGAGAATTTTTATTCAAACGCTAATTTACCACTCCATCGTTAAATTAATCCAACACGGGCAACAAGGATCAGCAGATCCTTCCGTGTCCCGCACAAAAAGAAAAAAAAACATCGCCACAATCACCTACCAAAAGCCCAGTGAGTCGGGCAAAAGCGCACCATCACTTGAAACGCGGAGCCCAGCCAAATAACCCAAATCTCTCTATCTGGCAACCCCAACGCTAGGCTTCTCACCGGACCCACCAGCAGCCGCCCCCGCAACAGCAGCCTCCCGCAAGGACGCGCTGACCCGCAAACCCCTGGACCTCGAGGAAGAAGACGAGGCCAGGAAGTTCGAGACGTCGAAATGGCTGGAGAGCCACTTTGGCAGCGAGTCGAGGTCGTCGCACGGCTCGCTCGAGGACGAGCCCCAGGGTCCCACGACCAGCAACACGAGCTACATCAACGTCACGATGAAGTCGTCGTGCGCGCCCCGCGAAAGGGTGGAGCACAGGAGCTACAAGAAGGAGCAGCAGACGAGCAGCAGGACCAACGGGAGGGAGTCGACCTCGCCGAGCGGATACTTTCAGGGTATCAGCGAGTGGTCCGAGAGGTACCAGTCCACGGGTGCGTTCCGAGATTTTTGTAGGGTTCTCAAGTAGTTGATGTAGTGTAGACGTGATTGATGCTTTCGACTTTTCATGATTGCCGGTTTTTCTTGAGTATAAGTAGGGTTATGACAGTTACTCAATGTGGAGACAACTTTTTTTTATAAAGATTGTCGGTTTAGATACAGATAGTAGTTTGTTAAATTGTTATAAATGACGGATTTTATTTAAAAAGGTTTTATTTATGTATTTTTTCTTTAATCTTTACTAATATGTTATTTACAAAGTTTGCCTAGGTTACTTAAAAGATTAATCAAATTTAACTTACGCTTATTCTAATAAACTAAAATTTTTGACAAATTTATTAATTAATCTTTAATTAATGCTAATTTTTTTGCTTTTTTTTAACTTTAATCTTCACAGGGGAATAATTATTTATAATTTTTAATTTAAAAAAATCAAAATGAATTGTCCTAATTTGTTATATTTTGCAATAAAATTTCTATGCGCGCAGAAAGCTGCATAAATGACGTCAATTTTATCCCGCTTTTAGAAAAGCAAACTAGCCACACGAGAGCCAGATCGCCCCAGTACATCATGGAGTCAACCCGCGAAACATCACGTATGAACGGTCATCATCCGACCTCCGAGAGAAACCACAAGGAGACGTCGTATTCTCGCACTTACGAAAGCTCTCGCCGTCACCAGGAACAGCGACACTCTCCACCTCACGAGAGGCCGAAGGCCGATCCGCCTTCACCTCCTCTTCGCCGAAAAGCTAGAGAGCAGGTATTCACTTAACTAATCAAAAATATTATTTCAAACTCCAGTAGAAACAGTCAAACACGCTCGGCCGATCCTACATTTCTTCATTAACCGTTACCACAATTACAGGTAATAACGACAAAAACCGAGCGCAGCTACACTCCGGACCGCGCGGCCAGTCCGGTGCATGTAGTCCAGCGCACCTGGGAGAGCCGGAGCCGGGACGAGCGGGAGGAGCGGCGCAACGGGCGCACCAGCAACGGCAGGTCCTCGGCCGAGCGCAGCTCCTCGCACAGGCAGCGCGATTACAGTCCGGAGAGGACGCGTCAAAGGCCGAGGACGCCGATTTCACGCTCGCCGTCGCCGTCGCCTAGGAGGGCCGCGTCGCCTCATCGCAGGGATAAGAAGGAGGAGCACTCCAGGCCTTCGAAATGTTAGTTGTTTTTTGGAGTTTTGTTTTTTTTTGGGGGGTTTGTGAATAATGTGGGTGGTGTTTTGAGACGGTTGGATAAGGGCTATTTTTGCATAAGTTTGAAGTGTAATTATACTTTTGTGGTGTGACTCGCGTTTGTAAGTGAAAATTAATGTTTGTGTTGAGATGCTATATAAATAACTCAGTGTGATAGGTGAGGGTCTATACTGGGCTGTACCTATACTCTAATTAGGGTTCGAATCAACCCTTAAGTAATGAATCGCGCTGTTCACGAAACGTTGATGATCAATAGAGCACTTACGTGATTAAAACTCGAAAAAACCATAACTCTCGAGCTGGGCTGCGAAAGCATGCAATCAATTTGTTTCTCCCCTCTTTCAAAAGTCAAGTTTTCCGAGGTATTTATGTCAGCTTAAGCGTACCAAAGTGTAGTTCAACGTACCAAAGTGTATCAAAAATACTCTAAGCTCAATCAAAAATAGTCTATGTAATTTTTGTAACTTTAATTAATTTAGAGTAGTTTAATTTAGATTCATTGTTTTACGGAAAATTTGAAAAATTAATGATTTTAAAATTGATAAGAATACTAATTTTACATAATTTTTTCATACTTTTTTATGTTTTTTATTATCACTTTTTCTATAGACTTTTTTTATTTTTTATTACTCTTTTTTCGAATTTTTTCAATTTTTACTGTTTATCACTTTTTATCACAAATTTTTCAAAAGCATTTTCGCTAGGATAGTGTAACCGAAGATACGTAATTCAACGTTTGCTTAAACATTCAGCATATATTGCAGCAAATTTAAATCTCATTCATTTAAAGTTTTCTATGCTTTTTTATCATCACGAGAAAATTTAAAAATACTTAAAAAAAAATATATTTTTTCAAACTACGAAAAAATCCGCAAAACAACAATAAAAACAAAAAATCTTTCCTATCCACCACAGCACCCAGCCCCTCCAAATACAAGATCGGCGAGTCCTTCCGCAAGCTCGTAGGCAAACTCCGCTCCGCAAGCTCCGAGCGGCGCAACAAACGACCCGGCAGCAGCTCGACCTCCCAGCTGACCCAGACCGACGACAGCTCGACCTACCTCCAGTACAACTCCGTGGATAGAAACGTGCCTCTCGGACCCGACTACGACACCGACGATCGCCCACCCGAACGTCCCCCACGTTCACCTCGAACCGTCACCGCACCACCGCCCGTCCACAGGGAAATCAAAGCCAGCAGCAGCAGCCAGAGCAAATACAGGAGCAGCCCGAGGTCGGCTAGTCCCAGGCACACCGAGTATAAAGAGACGACGAGGAGCGAGCAGAGGGGCGAGTCCCAGCCTATTCATAGATACTACTTAGGTGAGGATCCTTATGGAGGTAGTATCTACGGCAAGGAGAAGGGATACAGGGAGACGAGGCTGCACTCGTCGAGACACCGGGGACGGCCCATCGAGGAGGAGTACAGGTAAAGCTCTGCGGTTGTTTCATCATTAGCTCTTCTCGGATGTTGGAGCTTCGGCTTTTGGCTTGATTTTGTTTCTTTATTACGCTTTTCGAGCCATTGATTTTGCGTCTTTGATTTTATCGCTTTTATTAATTCACAGTTGCTCAATTGTCTTCTTTATTGCTGTTTTGAGCAGCTTGCTTTTGTTGTGTGTCAAAATTTTATTTATAGATAGACTGAACGTACTTATTTGAAGTTACCACTAAAAAGACTTATTAGTATGACGTGTTATTAGTTTTACTAATTTTTAGATATAAGTGTTTTTATAAACGGAAATTTATAAAAATTAATTAAAATTTGAATATTTGACTTTTATATTTATCGAAAGTCTTATGCAATGTTTTATAAAGATCTTCGATATTTTTATAACTTATCGTGTATTACATTTTAAATTTTATATTTTTAGTTAACTGCTTTAATTTTACATAAAAAGTATATTTTTATAATTTAATAAGAATAATGTGCTTATTGACTCGTTAATTCTTTGTTTTTTAAATGTATTCTTAACGATATTAAAAGCAAAAAGTGATTTAAATATTTTTAATAATAATATTTTTTTATTAGAGCGATATAATAACGTTTTATATGATTTTTATCCAATGTCTTTCTAGCCCCTATAATATATTTTCTTCGATACGTAATATTTATATAATTAATATATTTTTTTAAGTAGAATAATAATATAAGTTTAACATTTATATTTAAGACAAATGTAATGCTTTGGTCTTAAAAGTTCAATAAATTCTTTATTAAAACAGAAATCATATATTGATTTTTTCACATACCTTCATTTGCATGGCTTATACTCCTCAAAATAAAATTGTAATTAATTTACTAATCACACAAGGATCTTTAAGCTTTATCGATTTTCATATTATTTGAATTATTCATCTAGCTTTTCTTTAATTTTAACACTATGCATCATTTTCCAAAATCATTAAAGTGTTTCACTTTAGTATAATGTATTTTTCAGCTTCATCCAAAAATTTTTGAACAAACAACATTAAACTTAACTTGAATGTAATAACAATAAGCTTTTCAAACAAAAAAAATTCCTGCAATTTAAAAAAAAAAGTTTCAAAAAAAGCTTAAAAAGATCCTCGCACTAACCCCTCACCCATAGCTCGCACTCTCTTCAGCACTCTGCCAACCAATCTTTAGAACAAACGATTCCCGCCTCCAAAAAGGACCAAAAGAACCTGTTGCTTGTCGGTTTCAGCGCCCAGGAGCCGGGCTCGCTCGGCCGCTTCAGCAAGTCCACGAGCCGGCTCGCCAACGAGTTCGACCAGACCGACAACAGCTACCACCGCACCGTCGAGCGCACCAGCAGCGCCCAGACCCTCCCGCGAAAGATCCACCACCACCACGTCTCCACCGTCAACAGCAACAACCTCAACAACGTCAACAGCAACACAATCTCCAGCTCGAGCCGCCAGCAGCACAGCTCGACGACGCGGCGCATGACCAACGGGCACAGCTCCTCGCCCGTGTCCAGGTTCAGCCAGAGCCAGGAGACGACGTCCAAGCCCCAGTATGGCAGTATGATCAACATCTCGTTCCGCAATCACGTGACTTCGCCGCCGAAGACGACGCACTTTGTTCAGACGTCGATCAACACGCAGCCTCCGCCCCCGCCGCCGGCTCCTGCGAAGCCTGAGAGGACGTATAAGAGTACGCTATCGAGAAGTAAGAGTTTTAATGTGGAGATAGCCGATGAAGGGGTGGTCGCTGCCCCGAAGACCAACGGATTCAGTAATGGTTACAGCGGTGGTAATGTCAGGTCGAGTACGCATCTGAATAAGCTGGACGAGACGCCGCCGCTCAAGAGTCCAGGGATCCTGGCGAGCATCAGCAGGAGCAATAGGGATTTGATGAGGAACGGGATAAAGCACGACTATTGATGTCTTGCCATTACTTTTGTATATGCGATCGTTGCTTTTCGCTAAAGAGGTTTTGCCAGGTTTTTCAAGGCGCTGGTAGTTTTAGATTTTTGACACTCGTTCGGTGTAAATTAAATGAGGATTGTTTAGATGGAAATTTTCGCGAGTACTTAAGTTTGTAGAATATGCTCTCTCATGTCTACTTTTAAACAGTTTCTTTTCCTTATTAATCAAAGTCATTAAATGGATTAAGTTATTTTAAATTAAAAGGTATAAGTAGAATTATGTATATTTATCAAGTGTCATTGATTTTGTAAGTACTTAAAATGAGCATTTTTGATTATTTAAGCTTTATTTTTAAAAAACCTCTTTAACGAAAAAGGATCGATGACCGACATCAGTTTAGCGAAATTGCCTTGGAACGATTCGTGTAAGAATAGGTTGTCAACGAGTACTGAAAACTTTATACAGTTTTATAATATTTTTTTAATCTTTTTCATCTTTGTATACACCAGAGATTAGAAAAGACTCGTTAATATTTGACAATATCAAATTTTATGAACACTTGAGAGTTGTTGATATATTTTTTCTTTTTTTTATTCTTGAAGAATAATCTTGAGTTTATAAAATTATGTCACTTTTGTGAGACGTTTGATTTTTTTTCTCTGAAGAGGTCTTTTAAAAAGAATATAGATTTTCTTTTAAGTTTTAAGTTTGTAATAAATTGTACACTTCTGTAAGAGATAATTAATTAATTGATTGATATAGACATAGTGGCTGCCATTTGTCAAGTAATCTACTTGATAAAAATCACAAGAACTACACGTGTATCTAGATATAAGGATCTAAAAGAGATCGAATTCTTCTGTAGCCTGCCATTAACCACTACTAGCTACTGACTTTAAATTAACATCTCAATCATTAACAATTGACTATAAAATCAATAAATAATTGTAAGAAATTTACAACGTAACGAAAAAAGCTATGATTCGTGGCGTTCAGTTATTATTTTTCTTCAAAAACAAACTCCTTTATGAAATCCCACATCTGCATTAAAGTCGATGCGTTTGGACGAAAGATAAGACACAGCAATCTGCACACACTCCTTCCAAATATATACTTTAAGTTCGTAAAGAATATCGCAGAGAAAATAGGTATGGCGCGAGCGTGCTTGCAAACATTAAGCGTTATAGAAAAAGGAATGTGTGTATATATAAAATATAAAATATAAAAAAATAGGCTATTAAAGAAATATATATAAAAGCTATTTGTAAGATAGACGCGTTAAAGGCGATAAGTCTGCCCTCGCTCAGTCGGGCGTATTCTTTGTTTTTATATTTTTGCGATAAGAGTATTCTTATATCTTTTTTTTTTTTTGATCGAAGTCGTCGCCGCTATTGCCGGTGATTCACTTGGTTTTCTTCTTCTTGGAGGACACCCGGTTGATCTCGCGTATCTTCCTCAGCGAGAGTACCGTGATTAGAGCATTGAGGACGTAGGTGCTGATGCAGACAACACAGACGTCTTCCAACAAGTAGAGAATACGCGACAAATAGATCGACACAAAGTTCGACAGAATTGACACAATGAGCATTAAAGCGGTGTTCCAGTAGTGATTAAAGAGACCTGAAACGTAATGAAAGATATGGTTGGAGTTATTGAATCATATGTTTGTATGAACGATTTGTTGGCTGTTTGTTTTTAAGGTGACAGATTACTTACTTAATGAGGCCACAACCGTGTAGAAAACTATGCCAAATATGCTATTTGGTAAGTAGAGAGGCGAGTCCTTCGGAATTAGGCCGAACCCCTTGCCATATCTGAAAAATGAGATTAAATTCTTAAGTTGTAATGTAAAAACAAGACGCGATAAGAAAAACATATTCGCGTAATTCAGAAAGCTATTTATACGCAAAGTAAACGATATAAAATTAATCTGCGATCTGTCTTTCAGAATGATTTATTCAAGCTTATACTTATTGAATAAAACATGGATTATTTGATACTCAAAAAAGTACAATATAAATAAAAGAAAAAGTGATTTTTTTCTTTTGAATTTTTATACATTAAATCGAGAAAAAAATTAGCTTCGTGACTAATCGATCAAGAGCATCGATTATAGAAAGTGTTTTTTTCCATTCGAAATAATTTCTCAATCCGCCGGCGATAAGCATCGTCGAAGCTTCTACGCTCTCCCCGATAAACCAGTGCTCCAAAAATAAAATTCATTCCCGGGGCAGCTTCGAAAACTGCATTAGCAACGATCCGAGCTCTCTCATCGAATTACTCCATCCACTCGGCAAGCCTCGAGCGAAAAAAAAACGAGATATATATCCGCAAGAAGCGCGTCTTTTGCCGGCTTGAAATCTGTTTACTCCAGGGCCTACGCTCGGCTTATCTAAATTTACGTATTATATCAAGCGAAGACGGCAGCCGCTCGTAAAATATCCATCAGCGCTGCGGCAACAAACGATTTTTCGAGCGTTGAAAAAATGAGGGACGAACCAGCCCGCGCGCCTGGAAATTCAAAACAAACTCAGCCGCGTTCTGGAAGGCATCTCGGCGCACGTATATATACGTATATATGATTCCGCGTCGCGCGCGCGCGGGATGAGGACTGTATATATGAATGGGGTCTTTTTTTGGCGAGGCCTCGCGGCGGAGAGCGAGTTTAACAGTTGTTTAGCCGGCCGCTTTCGAGGAAGTTATCGATTTTCATGGAGTTTATTGCGCATTCACCTTGAATTCGTAAGTGATTGCTCCGAAAATATTTGATCAATAAAACATGTGTGCGCAGCGCTCGGCGAAAACTCTTGAAATTTTAAAGAGCCTCTTGGATTATTTGAGTGTTTTTATTTATTTATTGGAGGGTTCGCAAAGACGTCAACGTGGCGTTTAAAATTACAGTCGATACTGTACATATACATTTTCTTTAACCTTAGCATAAGTAATAAAATTTAACGTTGAATCATTCTAATCGTTAAAAGAACATAAATTACAAGCTCATTTATTCATTGTCACAGCAATAACTACAACTTCACCTTCAGACCGGCGCTACCTTTCCATCTTTTTATCTCAAAAAAACAACAATTAGGACAATTACCGGCCCCTCAGCGACGTCGCTCGTGTCCACAAGCCAAAGATAACACAAGAAGTATACGTGCTCCCTACATTTCGGAGCAACCACAAAGTATATCCACTCCCCCCGATCAATAATCCAGATCGATGCCGTTAAAAATAGTAAAAAAAGCGCGCACCCCCGGCGCACTCCCGAATCCACAAGTGCGCCAAAACACACCGAGAGAGAGAGAAGCAGCCGAGGGCGTAACAATAATACCCAACAATAGATATCTACTCACTCGCTCATAAAAGCCTTGGTGCAGCTGACGTGCTCGCTGATGTCGCAGAGCGGCTGGTAATCATCGTCCTTCTCCTTGTTCGTCTCGACGATGTAGGCGTAGTAGGACACCCCGACGCCGAGCAGGCAGAGCCAGAGCAGCGCGGCGTCGAGCCGCTGCATCGAGTACGTCGCCATCTTTCCGGGCACTGGCATTCTAGCTCGCTCCTCTCCCGACTTTATCAGCCCGCACTCAGCGACACTCTGCTGCCTTATCACCTCCTCTCTTTCTCCTCCCCTGCCAACACTATATATCGAGCGCACTGGAGAAAGTCTGCGCTGCTGCTGCGCGCGCGACGAGACTACCTACGTGCTTTCCCTTTCGAGCTCTATGGCCAGCGCGTTCGAATTTTTTAATGGACTATAGAGCGCTGACGTATTGCGCGCAGCGAGTAACTGTAGTGTGGACCCTTGCGCCCTTTTTTGCGGAGCGAACGTTACGTTTGAAAATTTATACGTGCGGAGCGCCGAGGAGCTCGGGCTGTTCTGCGAGGCCGAATCGCGCGCGAACCGTGCGCGCCACTGGCTCTCTCTCTCTGGCCTTTTTATGCGTGGGAAGCGCGAGCCGCGATCGATACATACATATAACAACGTAGAAGCGCGCCCGCTGCTCTGTGTATGGAGCGTCGGGCTATGGCGACGCTACATTCGAATTTGAATATCGAGCGCGCGCGGAGGATCGAGTCATTATAACGCTTGTCGGCTCGGATTAAGCTGCTTTGAGGAAGGAGCTTTACGGAAAGCTCGCTCGGCTGGAAGCTCTTGCTTTGAGAGGGGCTGATTCTCTGGTTTTTGAGGGATTTGGAGAGGAGACGTTTTTAGTTGTGATTTGTCGTGCGCGGAATTGGAGTCGGTTTAGCGATGACGTGGTAATAGAGATAATAGAGATGATGACATTAATGCTTACTTGAAGAGTAGATTTGCTAATGAAAGGATTGACGATTTTGGTTCAGTCGGGCGTTGATAAAAGATTGTAACAAGTGTTCGCTATAATACAGTACTTTATTATTTCATATGTAATAATTATTAATATTAAGGTTTATAATTATTATAAAAAATACTTTACCTAACATACAAAAATGAAAAACGTTAATGAAATTTGCATTCAACTCATATCGACTTTTACACTTAAAAGGGTCAAATTTACATCACCAATGCTCGTACATTATTTTCTTTTTGTATAATTTAATATTTTTGAAAAAATTTACTCAAACCTCGATTTAGCTCGGTCGATCTAGCGATCAATCTAACATAATCTTATTTTCGACAACCAGCGAGCTAAAAAATCTAACAGATGAAAAAATTATTTTTAATTAAGAGTTTCTCGACTAGTTCAAGTTTCTCTTAATATAAACAAGGAGTCGCTTTGACTAAAAGTTTAGCAATACTTAAGGCTGATAGATTCAGAAAAAATAAATATTAGCAAAAGATTTAAAATAACGTGGAATATTTTGCCATCGTCAAAGTAGAGTGGAGTTTATGTAGTTACAAAATGGTTGATTAAGTTTGGAAGTCGTCCCGCTCTAATGATGGATATCCTGAGTAGGAAGCAAAATACATAAATTCCTAAGAGCGAGGCGCAATGTTCACAGTGTATTGACGTTTATTTATTTCAACCAATATTTCATTCTTGCGGTGCCATTGCTCGTGCTTGAGCTCGTACTCGTTTCTCATACTCCAAGCGGTTTTGGCTGAAAACAAAAATGCACTTTTATTAATTTTGTATAATAGAAAAATTAATAAGTAAATTATATTTTTAAAGTATGGCTTAAAATTAATTTGAAGGCTATTATTTAAAATTATTTTTCCAGTTTTTCAATCAACTAAATAAATAATAATATTAAAATCAATAAATATTCAAAATCTAAGGTTTTAATTTTAATCTTAAAATAAACATATACATACCAATAAATTGTGTATGCTTCCGCTTGTGCAGGATCTTTTACATTTGGTTCGTTTAGTAAATCCTGAATCCCAAGCAGAATTTGTTTGATGGTAATCGCTGGCCTCCAATCTTTTTCTTCATCTAATAGAGATAAGCATACTGTGCCAGATGGATAAACATTTGGATGGAACAGAGGTGGCTCAAACTTGCATTTTGGTGGACTTGATGGATAATCATCCTTAAAGATCATACGCAGCTTGTACAGACCACCCTCCCAAGGAGTCTAAAATCATTAATACATATCTTAATATAACATTGCAAAAATTACATATTTATTGATGTTGAATAGAACCTACGCCTTTCTTTCCAGGTATTGCACATTCCCAACTCATCAGATTTAATGTTCCATCAGGATTTTTTGTTGGTCGAGCAACGAAACCCTAAAATATTAAATTAAAAATTTCTTAATATAAAATTCATGTGAAAAATGAGTCATGTAAATCTTAAAATTATAATTAACATATTGATATTACATCATAGAAAAAACAGCGACCTTGAATTCAAGGTTACCTACTAAAGTTCTAAATTAAAACAGAAAATCTAGGTCTTGCCTATCAAATAAAATCATCTAGATAAGATAAATTTTCCATTTTCAGATGAGATACATTCCCGCGAACAAAGGGCAAGGTGTGCGAAATAGTTTAGATTAGCAATCCGAGATGCCGTTATCTAGATAAATAAATCCTACTAATGGAAGAATCTAGAATAGGTACTTGATATAATAAAACAAGATTAGATTAAAAATGAACATCTCGTCTCAAAAATTGGAGCACGCCTTCTGCTTGTCTATACCCGCTCGGTCGCAACCACCCCGCGCAAAGCATTGCCAAAGTAAGGTTATGTACCGAAACCCTCAGCCGCTTTACCAGCGGCATTTGTTTACGTGACAGATAAATAATTGACACAACCATGAAAAAAACCACATCAAGCCGCAACGACTCGATGCAGCAAAAGACTACCAGTCATCCAGCCGGTTATAAACCTCGGCGTGATCTCCCATCATCACAATCAGTCCCGCGCGCGCGGTGGCTGTTGGGGACTTAACCTCCAAATAAAAGCGGCAAAACTACGACCGCCCGCTCGCGCATCATAGTAGAACAATGCTAGGGTAATGTACTCACAAAGGGATGATCCTTCCTCCACGCTTTGCGCTCCTCGGCGAGCCTGGCGATCGCGATTCCCGACATTGTCTAATTGGAATATCTCCTCTGCAAGCCAGAAAAGCCGCTCCGTTATTTAGCGTCACTCAGCTCGCGCGCACGCACCAATCACACACACACGCACGGAACGCGCGCTTTTTATTGCACGTGAAAGTCGCGCGCTAGCTGTATGTACGGTCGATGTAGGTGAGCAGCTAGCCTCGGCCCCTCACCCAAAACACAAGCTGATCTATCCTCTCTTTGGCGCGCAAAATTTTTCAGCAGCCGGCGGCACACGCACTGGATATGCGGGGGCGCGCGCAGGTACGCCTATGCTGTCTCTCTCTCTCGCTGCTTTCCTCGGGCCAAGCTTTATAAGAGCACGAGATGAAGAATTATGTTTGTAATGAGGGATGAAAAGCCGCGCGTTCGCCAAGCCGATGAGAACGATGCAGTTGTATGGCACCGCCGGCGCGTCGTCGTTCGTCCTCCCCGACTTCCGGTAGGTGGATATATAGGACGGCTCGCGGGGCCCGGATCGCTCGGCAGGCAGCTGTTTTATCGGCTAGATCAGATGACCGACATAACCTTGCACAGATGATTTTTTAGATAATTTGGCTGAGGGATCGGTGTTTTGGTTGGTTTAGGTTTTAGAAGGTTGATTGGGCTGGTTTTGCTGTGCTTTGAATCGCTGAAAAGAGGTAAGGTTTAGTGATGATTTTTGAAACGTTGCCAGCATCATTTCAAAAAGTATCTGGAACGTTATCTTTGCGGTTATCTTTAATTATCTGTAAATCTATCTAGATAATTGTTAGTCATTTGTTTAACAATCTGCAAAACTTTTTAAAAGTTTTATTGCGGTTTTTAAATCAGCTAAATATATAACTTTAGTATTCAAAGTTTAGTTACAAATGCATGTTGGAAGAATGAAAATTCACTAATGAATTTGAAATGTCTTATCTTTCCGGTATCTTAGATAATGTTTATCTAGATGATTTCTAAGACGTTATCTGAAATAAACGAGATTTTCAAAATATTTAGATGACCCTGATGCATATCTCATCATTGATTCTGAAACTTTTCATTTGTCCTAGACTAAATATCAATGTTCATTCAATAATTATTCTATCATTAAAACGTATCAAATGTCAAACTTTCTTGTAGGTACATCATCAATTACCCATTTGGAATTTAATAAAATCAATAAGATCAATAAAGTAGGCATCATAAAATCCCGAAAGAAATGACAACAATAGATCAGAAGCCGCAGAGCCGGGCGTTTTTAAGTCCTCATGTGAATGGCCTTTATTTACAAACGGCATCGTATTCGCAGAAAGCCGCCCATATTCAATACGTATACGTCTGCACATAAGTACGCACACAATCGCTCGTCTCTCTCACACACATACCTAACCAAAGCTCAACCCACTCAATCTCCGAGGCGCAAAAAACGCCCGTTGAACTGCGAAAAGCCGAGCGCGCCTGCACGCTGCAGCACAGCGCCGATCAAGCGAAGAGGAGAAGAGGAGAGAAAGAGTAACGTGAGAGAGAGAGACGGGTGCAACGCAGCTGAGTTAGCCTTTGGTAGGATAAACGAGGACAAAGGCTGCAGCGTAGCCAGCGCGCGGCGCAGAGAGGGAGAGCGATACATACAAGTTGCTCTCTCCTCCTCCGGTGCGCGATTCACTCTCGCTTTTCGCTCGCGCTGCAAGTCTCGCGGCGGTATATAGTACTTAGTACAGTACAGCCGCCAGGGCTGAGCGCAGTAGTTCGGTGTCGTCGCGACGCGCCGACGCGCGACGTCCCCTCTGCATCATCACAGAGAGACAGATCCCTGCAAAAAGAAACAAGACGTCATATAGACAGAGCGCGAGAGGAAGAGAGCAGACGTCTTTAGGTGTGTGCGTGTGTGTGTGCACAGGCGCCTCCTTTGGGTTTTTCAGCTGTTCGAGGATCGAGCAGCCGCAGCCGCCGCGCAGAGAGCCAGTGTGTTTTTCCCCCCGCTCTCTGGCGCGCGCGCGGCCGTCTCTGCGTCACATGAAACCTCCGCCCCCATCGTTCATCTCGTTACACGGCTGCTGCTGTGCTGCTACTCTGGCAAGTACGTTGAGAGAAGAGAGGAGAGGAAATCACGAACGACACACGCACGATGTCGTCAAGCAGCGGCAGAGGCAGGAACGCGAGAAATTCGCAGGGTGAAAGTCGACTAGTAGTGGCGCGCGCTCCGCCGAAACAATTATAACACACACGAGCCAGCATCGTTCTCCCAAAGAGAGCTCTCTCACTCTGTCTCTTCGAAAAGTCATATAATCCGCTTTGTGCACCGAGCGTGAGAGCAGACCTAGCGGATAGATACACGAGCGTAACCGTTTTTTTCTCTCTCTCGACTCTCTGCGTCGTGTGCTCTCTGCTGCTGCAGCCTGACTTTTTTCTCGCTCCCGACTCAGGACGCGAGTGCGAGCAAGAGGAGCCAGAGGAGACATGATTTGAAAGGAGATTCGGGGGCTTTCTTGTGATAAGGTAATGTGAGATTTCTTACTTTACGATGAGTCTTGGATGTCCGGAGAGATGATCGAATGTCTGTGCTTGTGCCTTTTTACTTTCTCTGCCGATGCAATGCTGTATACTAGTGTAATTTGATTGAGACCCGTGGCTTGGAGCAAGCAATCGAGTTATTCTGGGTCTATTACTGGATGCTAATGAGATAATTTGTCTGTGACTCTGAAAGCTCGAATAATCATCATATTGGAATAGTAGATTTTGATCAAATTATCTTTTTCTGGCAGTATCACATCAATATATCACACAACTACGATGATTCAATTATTAATAATTGGATTTCAAAAAGACACGCGTGCTTGTCGTTATCAATGATTTCAACCTTCTGATACAATTATAGTACGTGAGATGGGACAATTTAAAATAAATTCAGCAATTTAGAAGCGAGTGCCATGTGAATTTGGACTATTTTTAGGCTCCACTTTTAACATTTGTCTTCTTCAATGCTTCACACAGTCAGGTTAATAGATTGTTGTTGTAATTGAGCTTCTAGCTATTCTATAAAATATTCAGTCATGAATAATAGAATGATACACAATGAATATAAAATGTCTTCAATGTTCTGACAATTAAAAATTTATCTCTTTGTACTTGTCATTTACATTGTTATATAAATAAAATTCTGCTTAAAGTTAATGGATCAGATATTATTATATTTAGAAATGTGTAATGCCATCAATCTTTAATTAAAAATAAAAATTAATCATTTTTAAAAAGCATTAGAATGTTTTGTTAAAATTTTAGTGCTAGATTAAATTAATTTTAGCTAGCAGCTCTTATCACAAACTGTTATCATTGTATACATACAGGAAGTATGAAAGTACGTTATAGCTCAAAATTGCCAAACATTCTGATATAAAATTGAACTCACCGTCTATAGTACAATGTCAATGACAGACTAAATAAACTATTGTACAGTAAAACTACGCGATTATTACCTATAGAACGCGCAAGTAAAAAACAGAAAGTTCAGGCATGCGTTACATATTCTGCAATAGCAGTGCACATTCCTCTGACGTTTCTAGTCTCCCGGCTCCGTGACCTTCGATTAATACAGTTTTTTATCCTCGACTTTTCCCCGCTCTCGAGCCGTTTTGTTAATGAGTGTTTCATCGTTATGATGATTATTATCCGCGTCGATCCTTGGCACGTATTCGCCGACAGATCGCGTATATAGTATAGGAAAACGTAAACGGAAGATAGCGACGTTTTCGATGGGAAAGTAGATGGAAATTTATTTTTTCTCATTCAAAATAATTAGCATAGTGTTGAATTGTTTTTACTATTTCAAGTTGCAACACTTACGCTCATTGTCATGCTCGAGCGGAAATTTGTTTTGGAAATCCAGAGAAAACTGTTTTGAAATGCGAGTAGCTTTTACTTTCTGCTGTTTAGCAAGTAGGTAAGCAGTTTTTTTTTTCGATTTTTGAGACGTGCATCAAAACGTGCGTTTTATTTTTAAACGCAGTGACACTGCGCGAATTTGGGCCAAAATAATCGTTAATCTAAGTGAACAAAGTAAATGTATTTTTACTTTATTGAAATAACATCGGTAAAAATAAGTCAGCGATTTTATTGATAACAGTGCAAGTATCGATAAAAAATAAGAATCCCAATGTAAAACAATCGTTTTAAAACCCGATAATCCAAAACTCCGAAAATATAATTTCTCCAATAAACATCGCAAAATTCCCCAGACAACAAATAAAAAACTCCGCTCTAATTTCTATCCCCCCAACAAACCGCACTGGTCCAATTCTCTCAACTTTTTCGAGCCAAAACCTACATCTTCAGCTTCTCTCGTACATTTACCTATCGGCTCATTCATCAGCGCTGCGTGCGAAATCGCTGGTGCAGACTAGCTAGCTTGCAGCCGGCTCTTCTGTCTCCCTGTTAAAGAGTGATCAGACTCGACGCGCAGGGCCGCATTTATCTCATTTCCTGCTGGATTAGCGAGGATAAACAGTCGGAGAGAACTGATTGAGAGCGTTTTGACTGCAGCTCTGCTGCTCATAGACGCGTGCACTTGCGGAACAGCGAGTTTGTTACACGTGCTTCGAATTAGAAAAATCGTCGCCCGGTTAATTTTAATGAGCTGTGTGACACAAAGGATGATGTGTGACCGGCATTATTAGAGGCATATTGGGAGATTGATTGCTTTTATGTTGAGCCGACGTTTGTTGGCTTACATTGTTGTGATGTAACAACTGTTGTAGTTCCTGTTTATATTATCAGTTGGTATTTGCGGGAGATATGGGACTGATTTGCTTTAATCTATTGTTGAATAATTCTTATCTGCTGGATTGATGTGTAAGCGGGAATGGATTTAGAATGAAAATTTGCTTGCTCAAGATATTGCACTTTTTGTTGTCATTATTCTTAAGAGCTTTATTGATTGTGCAAACCGTTCTATTATTTGTAATTTCTTCAAAAATATTTGCTTTTTGTTTCACAGACAGCTTCTGTGTTGAAGAAATAAATATAAATGAATAGAATTTAATTTAAAAACTGTACAATCTTATTTTTATGATTTAATCTAGCATCCAAAATCAAATTACGTTTACATCAGTAAAGTAAAATCATTGCTTGTATGTATACTAATTCAGTAAATTTTAATTTTAGAAGAAAGCTGCCACAGAATCTTTTACAATGGCAGAAGACGAAGGCACAGAGTGGCTGCAGGAGCTGCTGCGCGATGTCCAGCTCTCTCAGTTCTTTACAAGAATCAGAGATGACCTTCAGGTCACTAGACTGCAGCACTTTGACTATGTACAGACTGAAGATCTTGAAAAGATCGGGCTTGGTAAACCAGGCATTAGAAGGTTGATGGATGCTGTGAAGAAAAAACGCACAGCACAATGGAAAAAGAGCTTGATAACAAAGATCAGACCAGGAAGTGATAAGAAAATCAATAAGCGTGCTTCACAACCGGTTGAAATGAATGCTTCTGTTTTAACATGTTTGATTCAAGATAAAGACGTTACATTATCAGTGAAGTTAGGTGATGGAAGTTTTGGTGTTGTTAGGAGAGGCGAATGGACTTCTCCGACTGGAAGAACACTGCCAGTTGCTGTAAAAGTTTTAAAAGCAGATGCCTTGACTCAGCCAAATGTTATAGAAGATTTTGTATCTGAAGTTCAATCTATGCACATGTTAGATCATCACAATCTTATAAGGTAAAATACATTCATTTTCAAATTTAAATATTTCAATGTATGTATTGTCTTATTTGAATGAATTGACTATTTTTGTCTTACTTTAGAAATGCGAATTTCATCAATTAGATTTTTGAATTGTAATTTGTTAATTTATTTACTGATTTTCATTTTCAGATTATATGGCGTCGTACTATCACAACCGATGATGATGGTGACCGAACTGGCGCCCCTTGGGGCGCTATTGGACTATCTGCGCAAGCAGTGTGGCCATATCTCGGTTCTCACCCTCTGCAACTATGCTTTGCAAGTGGCCACTGGTATGGCGTATCTCGAGGCCAAGCGGTTTCTACACCGCGATCTCGCCTGCCGTAACGTACTGCTCAGCTCCGCAGACAAGATAAAGATCGGTGACTTCGGTCTGATGCGCGCGCTACCCCAGCAGGAAGATTGCTACGTAATGACGGAGCACAAGAAGGTGCCATTCCCATGGTGTGCCCCAGAATCATTGAAAGCTCGTCAGTTCAGTCACGCATCGGACGTCTGGATGTTCGGCGTTACTCTTTGGGAAATGTTGACTTTCGGTGAAGAGCCTTGGATTGGTCTTAACGGCTCGGAAATTTTGAGGAAGATCGACAGAGAGGGAGAAAGACTGCATGAGCCCGAAGCTAGCCCACCGGCAATGTTTCAGTTGATGATGCACTGCTGGGCGAGGGATCCTGCCGAACGGCCGACTTTTGCATCGATAAAAGAATCTCTTACTGGTATTCATCATTTGTATTTTCTTTTTTTACTTCTTAATTCTTAAAAGTTAACAAAGTTAAATTAATTAAATAAATTTCTTTAAAGGAATGGTACCATCTGTGATGAAAGCTCTAAACCGTTTCGACGAGCCCGACAAAATGATGATAGAGCATGGCGATCAAATTGTTATAATCGACGGTCGGTCAGAAAATTATTGGTGGAAGGGTCAGAACCAACGCACGTTTCAGGTTGGAGTATTCCCACGCTGCTTGGTCGATCCGATGAGAAAGAAGCAACCCGAGGACATAAGCAAGCCCCTAGAGAATTCGTTCATTCACACGGGACACGGCGCGCCGTTTGGAAAGAGTTGGGGGAGTCCAATTTACATCGACGATGTGTACTTGAGAAACCCCATGGAACCGCCGGACGTCGTAGGGGTGGCTGACATCGCTATCAAAAAGTTCCCTGGGGCTACTCAACAAAGACAACGCAAACAATTTAATTACACGAAGCTGCAAAACGATCTTAGAGGCAGTCCAATTAAAGTACCTAATACGGCAGTAGCGCGTACGTTGACATTTTTATTGTAGTAGACTATTATTAAATTAATTATTTTTTTATAAAAAAAATATATTAATCATAAATTAGTTTAATGTTTTTAAATTAAATTTTTAATGTATTTTAACAATTTAAAAGCGCTAAATTCTCTTATTTCTACTTGCAGGAAGCAGTAATCAAGAGGGTACTTTAATTGATTTATCGCCTGAGGAGTTAGCCAATGCAGCTTTAGCAGCAGCTCAGTCAGAAAACAGCACGCCGTGTCGCCGAGTCGTAAACATTCTTGACGAACCAATTGACATAGAGCAAATGGCAGCAGCTCCACCGCAGGAGTTTTGGCCAGATGAAGACCCAAGAACGTACGCAAATTTTCCGGAGAATAATGGAATAGCTGCCGGGCCACCAGTGCCGGATCCTTTTGACACTTCTCGGGTATTCACGAATTCACCTCAATCTCGGTACTACAGCCAGGTGACGCCAGATCTTCCTCCAAATAATAGCTACTATTCGACGACTGCCGCTCTTCAGCAGCAGCAAGTACAGGTAAAGATTCTTCCATTACTACTCACAATATACTCTTCAATTTATTTTCTAAAATGAACTATTAAATACATACTGTTTTGCTTTTCAGACAATACAACAAACTTATAGTAATATTCAGGAACAGGCAAATAGTACAACTTCATTGGAACATAATCTTAATCTCAACAAGGAGTTACGCAGCGAAAATACAAACCTTAACGTAAATGTCAACGTTGAAAGTAACGGTTACGCAAGCAGTGAACATTACAGCGAAATTGACAAGGACGGAACTTCGAGTCCGAATCCCAATATTCCGAGCTGGCCAGAAGATGTTCAGAATAACGAGGTGCAGACTACGTATGCCAATGTTGTAAGCCGCGGTTTGCCAAATGTACCAGCACCTCCTCCTCCGCCGGTCGGCCCGAATGAGAGCCCAACGAAATCGAAAAATAATGTCGATCTGGCCCAGAGCATGAATGAACTATCTATTGATACTAAAAGTCAAATCTCGCCGAAGAAACTCGATCCCGTTTTTCTTGCCGAGCTTGAAAAACACTTAGGCGAAAAGGAGGCTACTAAAAATACTAATGCCAATCCACAGCAACCTCAGCAACAAATACAGATGATGCAGCAACCGATATCGGTTGCATCGACGTCTAACGTTGCTGTTGCAGCTGCAGCTGCCGCAGCTGCCACGAACTCCGTTGCTTCCAATAAACATCCTGACAATACAGTGATCCCGATGCTGAGGCCACCGCCTCAGTCGATCAAGCCCAAATCACCGAACTGTATTGATCAGCGAAGTGGTAGCTTTAATTTTCCAAATAAAGTACAGAACTCGTGGCCAACAAAGAGCACCAACATCCAACGACCAAGAAGCCAGATCGGTTTTCCAAACCAGATTTCGGTAGATTTCACTAGCACTGATCACATTGGAACTCAGATGTGGCATCAGAACCAAACTGCACAGCCGAGCTCATCAAATTTACTGCAATGTGTTCCGAATCATGCGCCCAGTAATCTAGAAAATGCGGCCCAGAATTCACAATACCAACAGCAGTATCCAAGTTTACCTCCACCCACTCAAACGAATCTGGCGCAAAATACCCAAGCTGGAACTCCTCCTATACAAAACGTCACTTCATCAACATTGCAGCGACCAGCCTCCATTGCGGGTACCGTCCTCTCGGAACAAGTTTATGCGGAGCTCAAGCAAACCGTGCCGAATCTTGAGCAGTTGTCGCAGAGCGAATTCAATACTCTTTATAATAAGACCGTCCGTCAGAATATACTCAGAAGCTATCATGCAAATAGCAATGCTTTAGCCAGTGCAACCCATAGTAATGTAAGCAGAAATTTAATTTAATATTATTATTCAAATTGATTTTTCAAAAATATTTAATATTTTTTTTATCTTTAATTCTTTCTTGTGAAAATATAGTCTAGCAACTATAGCCCAGTGAGTCCATCGCAGAAGCTCAATACTCAACGACAGACCCTGCCCCGTGAATTCAGCCCGAATCCTAAACAGCCACCTATGTACAATCCACCGCCTCCGTTCTCGCCTCTTAAGCCTGTTCAGAATGGTTTTGTTCAGAATGCTGGGCAGCAATCGCCTCATGGCAAATTCAATATGAATAGCGCCAGCCCGAACCTCATGCAGTTTACTCCGAACCGGCCGTCTCAGAGTCAACAGTCGCACACTCCAAGCGCAGCGCGAAGCCTGTTGCCTCAAATGAATGAGACAACGATTAATACACAATTGGCTCCAGGTCCCTCGGCATATCCGAGTGGCGTTAGTCCACCGTTGACCGGCGCTTCACAACAGTTGGTCATGTCGCTAAACGATGAGTTTCGAGCCAGTAAGGTAATGAAGGTACAGCAGGAAGCACAGGACGCCTCACAACAGGAAGCTTTGACGGCACTTCAGGCTACCGGTTGGGATACTTCGCAGGCCGCCAAGCAGATAGTCAGAGATCGATCAGCCAAAGTGGAATCGCTGCTTAGGTGAGTCTTGTCGTTTACTCTATTTATGGTTAGTGTATTCTTCAACAACAATAAATTATAAATATATATCAATACAATTTATTTATATTTTAGGCTTGGACTTGCCGATAGACAACAATGCGAAAGAGCATTGAAGCAGACTGAATTTGACGTAGACCTAGCAGCTTCCCTCTTGTTGGATCGTGCGAGGTGAATGCGTAAATCGTTCTAGAGCTTATATATACAAAGTTTATTCGTAGCCAATTATTGTAAAAAAAATGATGTGGCCTGCACAACGTAAACATTCACCAAATATCGCGAGGTACGGTCCTAAACTCGACCTCAGCTAGGCAATGTAAGATTTTAAGGATTATAGGAACAAAAAGAATTCTAGTGAGGAAACTTGGAAGAAAGTGGCAAAATCCTGTATGTCTTTGTCCGCTTCCAGTTTGCCTTGGTGTTTTGCGGAATCGATGTTAATTCTCAGCCGAAGTTATGCAAAACTGACGTAAACTAAAGGAAGTTTAACATTTAACGTATAATCTAATGTGAAAGATTAAAACGTGAGCAGGATCAAAACGTTCAAAGAGAGCCTGTGAGGTTCTTGTTAATGAAATTAGCTTAGACTCGAAAAATGGATATGAGCACTCTGAAATGTTAAATGATCAATGTTCTGCGTACTTAACTTCTTAATTGTAAGCGTGAAGAGAGATTTATCCTCTTTCCGGTGACTAGTTTATGACCCAAGGATTGTGTAAAAATATTCTAATTGCAAAACCTTTGATTGATCAAGAGTGCTTGCTTCTCATGTAAGGCTTGAGGAAACACTTTGGAATACGATACTGTGATATGCGCTACTAAAGGCTCTACGAGTGATTCTCTCTGGTAACGTCGCGATAGTTACGTCCCCCTAATCTGGATATGTAAACTTTAGCTTAAATATTTAAAGAGGAAAGAACAAAAATCTGTTTTAAGTCAGCTCGAAAAGAGTGAATATCAAAGGCCTGCGTACACTCTGTTATATACGCAACGGTTATAAAATGAATTTAAAGAAATAGAGCTATTAGAGCTTTGTTTATTTGATCGTGATTGTGATGTAATATTCCAGCGCTTTTACTCCGTCAATTGATAGTTGGTAAGAACAATATCTCGCATTATAATTTATTTACTTGATTTTCGAACTGTTTAATGCAACGAATTAATTGATAATCCAAAGTTGCATCTTCATATAAACAAAAGCTGATTAGCATTCAACATAAACCATACGTGAGTACTTTTTCCAGACATGAGTAAAAGTCATGACTAATAAAATACTCATTAAATTTATTATTTAAACATCCTTATATTTTGAGGATATTACTTATTAGAATTATATATTTTATAGCATTTTTTAATTATATTGCAAAAAGGAAGCTTACAAAATAATGACTAATTTTTAGATTTTTTCTTACGTTTTTTTCTTGTAGAAATAAATTTATTCTATAATACAATTGTGAAAGTTATTAAAAAGTTCCTTTAGGAATAAGGTTATAAAGTTTACAGTATTTTAGATGATCTATAAAATTAAGTAAAACAATAAATTTATTATAAATATATTATACATATAAATTTATAATAATTATGTTCTTATAGTACTAAGAGTGGATCGTTTTTTGAAATTCACAATTAACAAAATTTATTGTTAAACCAATTTTCGGAATAAAAATTATTATATTTGAAAGTATAATGAATTAACTAAAAATACAAAAGTAAAAAAATAATGAGCATAGCGTATTTCAATTTTATTTTCAATTAATTTTTCTAGATCTTTGAAAAGCTTATTCTCATAAAATATAATAAAAAAATTATGACAGTCTCTCGCTCATTGCCATCTCAAACAAATTGTCTGGAAAAAACGTTCACGTATGCATCTTCTCCCAATCGATCCAGATTATTGCCAAATTTTCAAATTCCCAAAACCTACGCATATATCTATATATATTTTTAAAGAAGCGAGAAAGAAAGAAAAAATGCAATTTATTCTTTTATCTTGTTTATACATAATTTTCATCCCATTCACCTAAAGCATCTCATCCTCTCCCTCAAAACAAAATGCGCGCAACGTTGTTGCAATCGTTCGCTCGATTGGCGTAGAGGGGAACGAAAGGAGAGAGGCGCTAAGCGTGTCAGCGCACAAGAGCGAGCTAACACACACACATACACACTGCCCTTTTGCGAAGTGAAGACTATAGGCGAGTTTTCGAGCGCGAGCGCACCCACACGTTCTTCCGCAATTACGCGACCTTCCAGCGACGCCGGCGGCGGCTGTGGCGACTGCTCTTCTCTGCCTGTAGGCTTCTTCGCATCTTTTAGCTCTCTCTCTCCTTGGCGCGTTTGAACCCTCTGCTGACATCCAACGACTGTATATACATATACCTTTATTTACCGTACCTGAGTGTGTACTTGAGTCGACAATCGATTTCAAAAATGTACAATTTTGAGTGTGCGCGCGCGCGAGAATGAATGCATCAGTCTGTCTCGTTGTCACGCTGTGTGAACTTTTCCCCTTCTTCCTTCGTTGGATTGTTTTGCGTTTTATCTACCCTACTTTATCTCTGGATGCTTTTTCTCGTATTTTTTTTTTATTGTGTACCCTTAGCATGGGACTATGTGTAACGCGTGCGTTTACGGTGCTGTGCAAATAGACGAGCGAGCGAGAGAAACAGTGACGGTATTGTCAGTGGGAGAGTTGTTTCATTAATACATTGACAATATATTATTGCATTACTTATTGCTTGCTTTTTATACATTTCTTAGACACTGTCCGCCTTATCCTTTTATATTTTTTCCCAAGATAGTATTTTAAAACCTATCTTTTATAAAATAAAAATTCAATTCTAGTACAAGAAATTAGTGTATTTACAAAAATTTATAAAGTATTTACAAGATATTCCATTCAGAACAGAAATAATTTTGGGAAAAATTCAGTTTTTAAAAAGATAATCTCAAATACGATTAAATATAATCACTTAAAACTCAACATTATGTATATAGATACTGCATTTATCACTTCAAAAAGAATTTTTGTTAAAAACAATAAAATTTTTATTCTTAGTTTTTATAAATAATAGACAAACTGATCAATAATGATTAGATTTTCATTCCTTTCCATTACCTTCAGTAATAAAGGTTTCTTCTGTCTAAGTTTATAAATACAGATTGAGATCTTCTATTTGATATGTAAAATGCTAATAAAATTCATACGTTTAAAAATACTGTTTAAGAAATTCTTTTGAATATAGATATTTAATATTTATTAAATTAATTCAACTTAATTTTAATAATATTTTTATTATTTTTGTATTAATTATTGATCTTTTTATCATATTTTACGTTTATATAAAACTATTTGGCTTTTATTTATAATTTTTATTTAAATAAATAACAGATTTAATAACGGTTACTAAATGTTTAAACGCATTAACATGGTAATCTTGAAATTTGATTTTCAAATGTTATTGTATTAAAACTGAATAACAATTTGCCATAAAAGAACCGTTAACTGACGTATAAAACATTTTAATCGTGATAAAATAAATTGTAAATAAAATAATCCAATATTATCTAAGTTTTATATATAATTCATTTTATAATGAAAATTTTAAATCTTTTAATATCAGTGTTTTATTTAATAATCACAATAAACACAAATAAAAATAAATTAAAATTTTGATGATACAAAAGTTCAAAAAATCTAAATCTCATATTGTATACTAAGTTGCAATAGAATTAGAACTTAATATAAACTTTCATTGACCTATTTATTGCATAAATCGGTTTCGCAGATTTCACAAAAATCAATTTTAATGAATGCTGGTAAAGTTGCTCGTAAACTGTCACAATCGTATGGACGATAAAATCATTTGGACTACACCCTCGGCCCGTAATTGATATTTCTCCATTACCTAGGTCATAAAATGTTTTTTTTTTATTTTCATATTAAATAGAAAAACCTATATTATAGCATTTTATTAAGAAATTTTTTATTTTATTGATTTATTACTTTGTTATATGTACTTACGTATTTTAGCTTTAAAGCAGTTCGTTTCAAGAGCTGAATTATAATTCATCATAGTTTCAAGAAGATTTTCTAAATAAAAATGATTAGTAAATTTGGATACAAATTAATTCACAATATACATTTATATTACAAAATTATTGAAATTTATAATTAAAATATTAATTTAGAATAAAAGATAGATAATAGAAAAAAATAAATTTTCATGTACCTCGAGGGTTTGACTAATTAATTTTGCTACAGTCCAAAATGAACTGTTCTTGTTGAGGATTTGATTCACATTCTGGATCAGCTGCAGAAGAACACTGGTAACAATTTATAGCAAAAGCTAAAATAACAAAAAGATATTGGCAAATATTCGCATTAATAAAAAAGATAATTAATTATATATATTTTAACTCTCACCTCCATTCAATAGATATACAGAAAACAAAACAAATATAATTAAGTTCGTCAAAGAAAACATTTTGTTTTCCAATTTTAGAAATGATTAGATCAAAGTGAAATCTGAAAATGATTGCACTAAAAGAATACAAAGATCTTATATTTATACTCAAACAGTAGTTGGGCGTATTTATCGTATTAGTACTAAAATATATCTAGAAGGATATGTAAGTGTGATTAGATTTAAAGTTTGTACAAGTGTAAAATTAAATATCGGGTCAATCCCAGGTATCTGAATTCTAAGTAAGCTGTTTTCTTTCCAATAGTAATTTTACTCAAAAACAATGCAACATTTATTAATTACATGTCTGTATTTATTGAATGAAGTATTTTTTCCAATACAAAAATGCTTGATACGGTACCTTCGTAATTTAAAAATGATTTCTTTTCATAAAAGTTGTATTTTTTTCATTAATTTTATATAAAAAATTTCACAACAGCTCGAAACGGCATTCAATCGAGGACCCTTATATAATTACCGAAAAACGACAAATAGTGCAAAACAAACCCACAACAACAACAATATTCTCCAAACCCGAATTCCACCATATCAGTCCCAAAAATCTCACATATCCCTCATTACCCAACCATCAACCCGCCTCAAATCCCCCATCTATCAATCCCGAAACCCCCCAAAAAGCAGCCGTCCTCAAAAAGCTCTTGCATAAAGAAAAATAAACACAGAAAGCCAGAAACAAGCAAGACAAGTCGCTTGAAGCGCGCGCGAGGCGGTTCACCTTTCGCGCGAGTACAACAGCATTATAAGCGAGAGCGAAAGGCGCCGGGGAGAAGCGAGCGAGCGAGAGAGAGAAGAGAAGGGATGAGCTTGGCTGCGCCGACAGGTGCGGAGAAAAGCATACGAGCACTCGGCGCGCATTCGCGACACGCGCGCGCTCCCGGCTCTATAGGCGCGCGCTCGCGCGAGCTCCAGCTACATATAGGTGTATATATACGTATAACAGGCGACGCGACGTGAGGCGCGTGCACGCGGAGGACGTGACGGCTCGTGGGACTAAGTCCGTGCGGGGGAGGATGTTGTGAAATTTTTCTTTTGTAATTTAGATTTTTTTTCGCAAGGAGTATTGTTTGTTTGGTTTATTTTTGCTTCTGTGAGGGTGTGTTGAGGTTTTATTGGAGGAAGGCCGAAGGCGGATTTGAGGTGAGTTGATAAGGTGGAGTTTAGTGAATTTTGTTTATCGGCTTGGTTTGAGGTTCGATTGAATTCTTGAGAGATGTGTTGAAAAGATAGTGTAAACAAGTTCATTTTTTATATGTATGAAATTCTTTTTCTTTATTTTCAAAAACCGTGTAAAACGATATCTTTTAATGTTGATTACCAGTTCAAAATAAACGACTGTTTTTAGAAGTTTCACAAAAATGTAATATGAAAGTTCCTACATCTATAAAATAAATCGTTAACCATTAACCGGCAGACAGCGGACGCGAGCTTTTAAAATGCCAATACGAGTGAAACTATAATTTCCCCTAAAAATCATTACTTTCCGAAAGTCCGGCAAGAAATCGATCAGGTCAATTATTTAAACAGCCAGCGAGCATCTCTCGCTAATCACCGAACTACAGATTCCAAAAGAAAGTTGTTACCGACACCTTAATTATACGAAACAACACATGCAAAAAAGCTAGTAAACAAAATTCCAAATTTCACCGCCTAACCGAATTTCACTCCGTCAGTTGAGAATCGAGTGCAGTCAGAAGTCAAGATGCGCTCGAAGCTGTCGGTTCGGCCGGCTTCCTCGTCGATCTACTGGGACTCTGTGGATTCTTCGGGCAGCGCGGGAAGTTCAGGCAGTGGAAGCCGTAACTATGTGGATCCTTGGGATTTGGAGAATTATGCTTACTTGAGGAGACACAGCATCGCCGCGGCTTCGGTTGCTGCAGCCACGCCACAGCCGATCTACCAGACGAGATCGGCGGTCAGTCGGACTGGTTACAGCAGCAGGATGTCTCATCATTCGCCTGTTGAGCCTGATTACTGGTTAGTTTTCTTTATATTGGGTGGAATGGTGTTAGTGGGGGTGGATTTTAAGGTTCGATTTTTTTAAGGTGGGAAAATGTGTATGACAGGTGCTGTTGTGGAATGGGGTGTTTTTGAAAAAATTTTGGAGTGTTTGCTCGTGTAAGAAATTTGTAAGAATCCATTTCGGTTAATGGGAGCTTTGAAGATACTCTTCTATTTTATTATAGCGTTACAAAGATAGAACTTAAATGTTAGTCATTTAAATTTTGTACAAGTAGATTCAGCCGAATACTGCAAGACATAATAATAAGCTAATAATGTTTTATCGCATTTCCATTATATTGTTTTCTCTTTCTAAACTTACTAAATAATTAGTTTCATTATCTTTTACAAACAATGTTTCATAACTAATAATTATAATTCTTCAAACGTGATTTATCTAAAACACATCCACTAATAGCCATGTTAATCTTTGACCTTACAGCAATAGAAATTAAGATAATCCCAACACTAACGATTAAAATTATCACCGACTAATTCAATCGCGACTCTAAGCAACATTTAAAAGCACATATCGTTCTAATTACAATTTGCCGCTACAGCTCTCTTATCGCGCAAAACGTAACGTTACTCGCTCGCGATATAATTATTCTTGCATGCTCGCCGTAAAATGTAGAGCGCGCGGAGCTTCACTTTCATTTTGCATCAAAGCGCAAGCACGCTTACACACACGTAGCGCATTAAACCGACAAAACTCTATCATTATTTTGACTTCCCCAAGACTCGCGTATATGTCTATATACCTGCACGGCTTGGCGCGCGCATAGCGCCGGTAGTCGTCCGGCGAAACTATAGAAAGTCCGCGAAAATTATAGACTCGGCCGACTACTCGCACAAATGAAAAGGCGTGCGCGCGACTTTGGCAAGGGGGAAAAAATATGCTGAAAATGCAATTAAGTGCATGATTCGGCCTGCCGCAAAAAGAGAGTAGGCGCGAGAGAGCGCGATTATGAATATGTTTTAAGAGTGCCAGAGGTGCAATTTTCCCTCTGTATTTTGTTGCGTTGGCCGAGCCTTGTTTTTACACGACGTACGAGCGGAAAATTAGCATATGTAACGAGAAACGTTGCCTGATACGAGATATGAGAGCCGGCCAATTTTCCAGTCCCAGGGTTTCTTCTGAAGTTTCGAAATTATAACTTCCTACTGAATTGTGCCGTTTTTTTCTTCGAGATTAAGGGAGAAGCTCGCGCGGGAGGCGGATTGTGATTATTCAAAAGTAAACATTACGTTTACTTTATGTAATGATTCTTTGCATACTGATGGCTGGGAAAAATGTGAAAATAAAATATATTTTCTTTTCGCGCCAAAAATAAGTGAAGCCACAATTTTCTTTAATTAATGGATACGGAAACGTTCGGCGCAGTTGAAAATTGTCCAATTTCGAGCACGCGTTATGTGCTTATGATTTCTAAGCTAACCGAATTTAATTGCACATTTTATGCTTAACAGCAATTTACTCTACATAAAACAACTACGATATTATATTTCGCGCAAAATTATACATTTCCTGGGAAGGCGGTTTACATAAAGTTAAATCTCAGTCGCGCATAACTAATCTGACAAGTCAAATACTCGAGTTTATACTTTTTTCCAGCTACAGTTTTTGTAGATAAATACTTACTTTAATCATAACTGCTTCTTTATAAAACATAAAATTAATGAATGATAATTTTAAATACTATAATAGACCCTAATAAAATTATTAATTAAATTTAATTTTTTCCTTAATTCTCTCTAACTTTATCATGAAATAACTATTACTTCAATACCTTTCCACCTAAAAAAACCTCCATCACTAAAAAAGCATACATACTCTTAGGTACGCGCCGGCGATAAGAGAGCCAGGCTACGACGCGCCAGCCTCCGTCGAGGAAATCTACTTCCGGCCTCCGGTGCAGCCCCAGAGGCCGGTCAGCTCGGGCTGCTACTATCACCAGCAGCCGATCTACGAGGACGAGGGCTCGATGTCGCACTACGCCGCTCCGGCAATGCCGCTTTACCAGCCCCTCTCCGGTAAGCCATTCCGCACTTTCTTTTTATGCTAAGTACACGCGGCTCTGTAGCTTTTATCCCGATATGCGCGAGGATGAGCCGTCGCGCTCCGGAGTTTTGAAGGTCAAGCTGGAAATGCCAGTGAAATGGAAAAGGTTTCTCTGGGCCGGATGGCTCTCGATTTATGCTCGATCTACCGTATGGGATTTCTGGTATTGATAAAGCTGATTTATGCGAGAGCGGCTCCGATTGAATATTCAGCGCTGGTTTCGTTTTTTTTCGCTTTTCATTGATGTCTGGCCGTGCCTGTCTTGTTCTACTAAACAGCCGATCGGACGCCGCCTACTTGATTTAATAGGCTTTAATTTTCCTTTCCTCGACTTTCCTCGCGTCTTGATTATGATCGTTTTGAATTAACGAGTCTAATTTTCGATTCGTCAGGTATGACATTTCTACGATTCTGCATACTAACGTATTAGAAATTTATTAGAAAATGATAAATTGTAAATAAAGTTATTATAAGAAGCGTAAATCCATATTGAAATCAGCTGGCACCGATTTCCCAATAGTACTGCATCGCTAATTAACTAAGCACTTCCTTTATAGATGAAATTTCCCAATGATGGCTCGTAAAATTTCTAGAGCTAAAACAAAAACGTAACGATGTTCTCATCAAAGCTGTTATTTCTTCATTCGCTTCTAAAACAAGCCGTAACCACGTAACTGCAGAAAAAGAAATACAAGCTCGCGCATCGAGAAACCGTGTAGTTCAATATTATCGGCGAACTCCGTTGTGGATTACTCGAACGTTAATTGAACGCTTCAATTGGCAAACTTAAAATTTTTATATTCCCCCTGGAGCTCGAATAATTTTTTACAGCCTCGAAATAAAATTCAGCACAATTACTCCAGCTCTCCAACCTTTCAAAGTGTTAAAAAATTTCTCAATTCGAGTAAAATAATTCCCCATTAATGAGAAAACGAATAGGTACGCACACGCCTCCTTCTCTATAAACTTAACAACAAGATCCTAACAAGCGAAAGAAAAAATCGGAAGCCTCCTCGGCATCCGATTACGCCGCCTTTCTTCTCCGATCAATTTCCCTCTTGGCACGCGCGCTCTCGCTCCTACACTAACCATGCACTTTCCTCCGCTCAACGAGCTTCAATTAAAACTCGGCGTGAAAACAGCGAGGCTCGCGCGCTCGCAAAAACGATTACGCGCGCGCGCGCGCAAAAAAAGTATAATGTACATTCGGCTGCGCGATGGTTCTGCAGTTTCTCTGCGGGAGGTGCCAACTAGACCGGAGAAAATGATCCGACTGCCGGAGAGATAAGCTTAAGGCTTGTGTATAAGCAGCCGACGATCGACCTTTTCATTATGGAGCCGGCTGGTTGGGAGATTGAGATAGGGATCTGGACAGACATTGTGTCTAAGTTTGTAATTGCGTCGGGGTTAGTGGAGTTTCTGGGGGATATGATAATTGATGTGAGAGAGTTTGAGGTGATGCTGTTGACTTGGGGATTGGGTGGTGATGTGGAGTTTAGTTTGAGGATAAAAGGAGGGCTATTGTTTTGTAAATACTGTGGATTTTGTTTTGTGCTTGTGAAGTTTCGAAGTGATTTACATGTTACTCGCTTTTCGTAGTAATAAAAGCGTGATTATAACGTTTCATTCATCGCTAGTAAATAGTACGTTGCGGTTATAGAACTGCTACTGCTCCTGAAAAGAATAATATTAGTCTTACGTAATAATTGACCTGTAACATACCGTTTCTTATGATAAAACATATTCCCACACGCCGCAAAAGTATAGATCAGGTTCAAAAGAAAGGCTAATTATCGATATTTTACGAGTCCTTGTTCCAGAAAAAGCCGTTAGGTACTAAAAGTATATCATTTCACGTTAGATTTTCGCATTCGAGGTCATAAGTGATGCGTGGGAAATGGGAAGAAAAGCATCTCAAGCGATGACGGACGGAAAACGGTTGATTTGCCCTGGAAACACTCAAGGAATGAGAAAAAAAATTACACTCTACATCTCCATCGATGAGCAATCTCGAAACCATGCATAGCATAAACTTTGTTAAAACAAATCTTCCACTCTAATTACCACAGCGCTAAAGTTGACGCAAAGCACATGCACTTAAATTCGCATAAAAATACCGCTTCGTTCCGGAATCTCAAACAAACTACAGAAAATGCGTATGCCCATTGTGTTGATTTTCGCGAGGCGAAACAAAAAAGAAGGAATTGGGTCGTCTTTTCCCGCGGCGCAGCGCCGATTAATCACGCCGCGACGATCTCTAGGGTGATAAATACCTTAGGGAGAGAAGAGGAAAAAGTATTTCTAGCGGAGAGTTTATGCATACAGGTGGGAAAGTGGAACGTCGAGCATCGTTAACTAAATCGGATCCGAAATTCTGAGGCTGATACGAGTTGTTTTTTTAGGTGGGCTTGAGTGTTTGCTTGTGGGTTTGATTATTTATTCGTGGAGAGAGTGTTTTCCTCAAGTTTGAGTGTGGATTGGAGATTTATCGGTGGCAATATTGGTTTCTTTAATTGGGATGTATTGAATTTTAAGTTTTTATAGCTTATCAGTAATGCATTTCCTTAAACCAGACTTTGAATACTTTATATTATAATTATCGGCTTTTTAAGAAATTATTTTATTTAAAAAATCATTTATTTACAGATATAATAAAAAATGCTAATAAAGTAGTAGGTCCGTATGCAGTATGACATAAAAATATGGATAAATATTAAAAAGTTTGTAACCTTCAGTTCATTGAAGTTCCGGAAAAGTTGAATCCCCTCATTTTTCTTATATTAATGACGATTGCTAAAGGATTATCAAAGTTTCACCACATTTTACATATTTTGAAGTCACTAATTTGTCTTGAAGATGTCATTCAAAAGTGAAAGTAGATTAGAGGAATACGACACTTGAAGATTTTAAAACTTTAATGCAGTAGCTTACGCGATTACTTATACATCACTTTCACACTATTTTTTATAATAAGATCCTTATCGTAATGGGCCGCGCGCATTTTCACTAATTGGAAAATTATTATGTTTTCAATTATCTTCCAGTCAGAGCGTAAATTATATTTTTTAATGATTCGATTTCACGGATTTTTAGTTTTAACAAGATGTTGACAAACGTTGACAAATAACTTAATAGGAATAGTAATTATGGGCATAATGATATTTTTTTCTGTTAATTTGACAACTTGCATTGATCTTGTTTGAGAATTAACATTAATATAATTCAATTCGAAATCCATTATGTTTTGAAACTTTTGATAAAATGAAGGAAAAGTGCCAGATGATAATAATTTCATGAAAAATATCTACTAAAATACTGTAGGTGTTAGTATGTCAATGACATTATTAAGATAGTCGTAGTTAATAACAACGGAAAAGTATAATTAATTTATTCTTAATGCGTATATTATAAAATGTATTATATTTCTATGAGTATACTCTAAATGTTTTAAAAAGTAAATTTAGTTTTATTTTACTCGATATGATAATAATGTTTTAATAATTGAAATTTGACGATGCAATTAATACAGTTTAAATTTTGCATTAATCTGACATATTTGTCGTTGTATTTCGAAACAAATATTAAAGACATATTACTTGCATGTTAACTTTTTAACTGATTTTTTGTTAACTCCGATATTTTATTTCACGCATTTGACCTTGCACTATATATTCTTTTGATCGAAATGATTAATCTGAAAGTAATGTATGTTATATATTGTCAATAATTTAAGACTGCTTATAAACATATAATAAAATAAGCATCAAATATAATAATTTATCGAAAAATTATACTTGAATTTCTAACTTTGATATCTACATTAGCACATAACTCCACGAATAAATACATAACCAATAATTATCATATTAATAATATGCCGACGGAAACGACATTCTCACTATCTCACTTCCCACATCGATCGATCTCGTAAGCAGATAAACCTTTACCCATCAATTAACAAACCCGAGAGCCTCGAAAAAAATATCCTCTCTCCCGATCACCATCAATCCCACACAAATTTATCAAAGCCGACCTCAGCCTTTTGCAAAATACCTGATACGCCCGATTGCAATGAGAGCACTCAATCTCGAAAGCAGCTGACCTTCCATTCCACGGCGCGCAGTCGGTCATCGGCGAAATCCACGCGAACGCCATAAATTACCGAGATCCCCGGTGTCCGGGGTTTAGCTCCTCGCGCGGATCCGAGAAAATTTCACCGGGACACAGTTTGTCGGATCGGCTTTTCAAGCGAGACGATGCACAGTGTCTAGGTCACGGAGACTACATTTGCGCTCGGCATATGTGCAGTGCTATTTTCTCTTCTGGCGTGAAAAAACATGTACGGTAACAGCGATGATGAAGGAATGCTTTGGATATTTTGTTAGGCTGGATTAGTGCTAGCCGGTTCGATACGTCGAGTGTTTGTTTTGTATTTTCGATCGAGCTGATTGGTTCTGATAATTTATAATAGCCGCGTTTCGAAAGTTTGATTTATTATTCGGCGCTAATTGAAACTGCGTCCGTTTAGTTTTCACTGTCGTTAAATTTATAATGCATATATTAGCGGAAACAATTAATGTCAATTAGCATATTTCAGCGGCGTGAAATGGCTTTTCAATTTTCGTACAATTAATCGAAGGAAGTAGAGCGCACGCGCGTTGCACGTGTGTTTTCTCTTCTCGGCGAGCGCGCGAGGTAATTCCGAGTCTTGACAGAACGATTTCAAACTCTGAGTGGTTTTTGGCTGGAAAAGCACAAAGTGCTTTTTTCCTGGGATAAATTGCATCAAAGAGTTTTAAACAGTTGAAATTTAATTATATTTTCATAGTCCAGATTTTAAAAACATAACTGTTCTTAAATATTAGTCAAAAACAAATTATTGCTTAAGTTCACGTTTTATTTACATTTTAATACTTTTGTTTACGCGATAAACAAAAAACATTCCTCCAAGCAATTTAAAAAAAAACGCTCGAATTGCACGGCCTTTTTCGTTGCACGTTGAATATTGAGGAGCGAAGGGAGCCGGCCTCGGACGCGGCATTGAAAAAAAAACAGCCGAATCGTATATGGAAACTTGGATCCACTTTAGAGCTGATATTTATGACGCGCGCCGGGGCAATTGGGAAACTTGTATTTAAGAAGCTTTTGAATCGCTACCGCCGCTAAGGCGTGACTCATTCTCAGTTTCAAAATACAGGAAAATTAAGAGCGGTATTCTACTTGGCAGCCGTCGTAGTTTGTCATTTTTTGTTTATGCTCGTTTGCTATCAGTGCATCACGCCTGAAACAAGAGAGTCGCCGGTGTGTGTCTTAATGCGGTTATTCCGTATACGTCAAAACAACATCTAAAAAAGGCGCCGAGTGCATTATCCCAGCGCAATCTCGTATTAAAAACATTAAAACTAAAAATATATTGACTACAATTAAAAAAATGCATTCCTATGCGCAAAAATCCTCGCTGAAGTCTCCAAAGAAGGAAAAGCGTAAAAAGACAGCGTTCCCGGCAGTTACGCGTCCGACAAGCCACGTCGACGTGCGCCGTTAAGAAAAAAAAGGCAAAATTACGCGCACTTAACACCTGGAAAACGTCGCTGCTTAGAGAAAACGCCTCTTTCTCAAAACAAAGTGCATAGTAGCCACGAGTCCCTTTACTGAATCTCACTTCCGCGTCTCGAGGTGAAATTCGAGACACGAAACTGCAGCCGGAAACGGTTAACGGAACAATCGCGCAGTGCGTTGCATTTCGCTCTGCGACGAATGAATTCGCCAAAGAGTGTGACGAAACTGGGCATGCTCGATTGGTCAGTTATGGAGATCCTTGAGGAGGAGACTGATGCTTTAATTGATTTTCAATGCTGGGACGGTGTCATTGACATTGCGGTTTTTCGGATGACAATTTTGTTTATTGAGATGAGGATTGATAATGGATTAGGGAAATTTAATGGTTTAGTTCCGGTTGCTTTTTTGGCTGCGAAGTAATTTTTTGAATTATTTTTAATATAAATGTTATTGTTTTGCGGACACAGCCTTTGATTTTTGGCAATGAAACAAACCTGTTCAAACCCACTTTCTTCATCGGTTCAACGAAATCACCAAATAAAAATCTCGGCTTTTAAACGTGACGGAAGAAACGTTAACACTTGCGTTAATGCTTTAATCGCAGCCTAACCACACACCCGGCATCAAAACATTAAAAGCACAAAAAACTTACGCGACTTTCACAAGCGGCCGTCACGTCTTTATTCCTTTTCCCCCCTCGAAAAACGCATAAACACGTAATTACCCCGTTACTTTACATAATCTTACGCGACATTACTCTCACAGCCAGCTGGTCAAATGTCACCGCAACACGATTTCCATCTCGCATGTATCGTTTTTCAATCCTCACGAATCGAACCCGCGATCAAACCTTCGCCGCAAAAACTTCCGCGTGAATCAAACGCATTACCCCAGGCTCGCCGAAAACGGCGACTGCTGAAAGTTTAGAAAGGATCGAGATCCCGATCTGGCTCGCGCGCGCGCGCGTCTGGAAAATAGCGGCGGCGCGTACACACGCGTTAAAATGGCACTGCGCGCTCATTGTGTTATTATTTAGAAAAAAAAAACTGCGAAATTTCTCCAAGCTTAAGTCCCAGCGTAAAAGGAGCGCGCAAGCGTATTCACCTCTGGGCTGGAATTTTCTAGGAAAGTCATGTCTACCGGAAAAACGCGCGCATGCGTGTGGCTTATGGTCTGTGGCATTGAATTTCACCGAAGAGCTGAGCGATGCGGATGGATCCGCGCCTTTGTTCTTTTATTAGTCTTAATTCATTGTTGATTGTCCGTTGTCCCGAGCTGGATTCTGTTGATGTCGAACGTAAAAATACGTGTGTTTGCTTCTTGAAGTTGTAGTTAAAGGCTCGATATGTACTTCGGGAAAAGCCGATTGTCAAAATGCTTTGGCTACATTTGGACTTGAGGCTTTCTCACGCTCGTTACAATAATGATTACACAATAGGGGATTGTTTTAAAATCATTGTAAGTTCGAGCGCTTTAAGCAGTTTTTTCATACCGTAGTATAACGACGATACTGCGCACGTCTAAAAATGCAGCTCGAATAAAATATTGTAATTTGTGATAAATGAATTCGAACTTGACACGCTACTCTTGACATACCAGCCAAACTGTCCCATTCTATTCTTATGCAAAGATGCTGCATGACTTTCTGTGACTAAATTTGCATCGCTAAATAACGCCTCTCAATCTTTCAATTACTGTTAATATTTATGATGCAAATAATACGACTCGCGCCTCGCGAAATAAATACGCAATACGTAATTGGATAAACGCGACATGCTTCTTTTTATAAGGAAACACTCTCCCTCTAAACACATTATACTTATATCTAATTCGATAACTGGTTAGCTCTACAACCGTGCATTTGTCAGTTGAAAAAGTAAACGCGACCGCTTAGCCTTTCCGTCACTCCTCGGGAAATATTACAGAAATTAATCCGTTAGAATTAAAAAAACAAGTCCGCGCTGGCTTTCACTTGAAAAAGGAAAAACGAGGATCTTTCATCCTCGGCTTACGAAAAACCAGTTGGCCTGGCATCGAGCCGCGCCAAAAATTAGTGTGTTTTACTGCCGAGCGAGTGGACGAAATCCTCGTAAATTGCGAAATAACTAGCGCTGTATGCGCGAGTGCGTGCATATAGCTATGCGTCGGCCTGTGGAAATGTCCGATTGCGAATCTAAGCGCGCTTAAACTAATTTTAGTACGTTTTATGGGGGACTGAAAAAGTTGCTTATAATTTGGTGCTTTGCTCCGGCTTCATGGATAATTGGCTATGGGTTGGATTGAAACGAGTGTATTTCTGCGGCGTCGATGCAGAAATTATTGGTCGTTCGTAATAATAACTTAGTTTGCCATTAAGACAGTTTTGATCTAAAAGCATATCATTTCATACATCGTATCACTTTCCAGGAACGAACTTTTTCAATTTACGACTAATTAAATTAGCCTAATAATCAACCAAAAATCTCGTCCACACCAGAGCCAAAAAACAAAAACACTCAAATCCCAAGACAGTAGATTCCTTGCGACACTCGTAAATCAGAGCCGATCAAACGTCTCGATTTCCCGCGAAAAACGAGCTCCCGAAGTACGCAGCCCCGGTTTCGACAGGCCAACTCGGCTAACGAATGGATCTACTTGACTCGGCTCGGAAACGCGCTGGATTAAAGTTTGCGCATAGTTTTGACTGACGAAAGACGGGAAAGGGGAGGCACATGCGCCGATGAAATTTAATGCGCGTCTACTGCTGCATGATGGCTTTGAATTTTATTAAGGGATATAGCGTTACGCGTACCGGTTCGTAATGAGCCGTCGAGCTAGTTAGAGGAATAATTTGGAGCGTGAGGACATAGGAGAGCTCGGGCTGTTATAGTTGTGTAAAGCGAGCCGGTTAACTAAGTTCACTCGGCTAATCAGAAACAAAAGGGTGGATTCGGATTATCGCGAGAGTGATTAAATTGTAATTAAATCGGGAGCGTGTAAGTGGAGATCGACGTGTGACTACAGCTTTGTTCAATTATGCATAAGGGAAATTAATTATTTTACTTTTTACGAGAAGGTTGGGATGGAATGTTTGTTTCGGATAGAAAATAGTTCATCAATTTATTAAAGTAATTGTTCTTTTTAATTAATTATTTAAAAGTAAAACTAGCAGCAAGAGCGAGCAGATGTGAAAGGCCGGAATTTGCCTAGAATTATAAGCATAATAACAATATTGATGCATATCTGATAAAACGGCATTATGCACGTTTAACTGTTATTTTTTCCTTCCCATACTAAGTGTAACACTAGGAAGTTAGTAATTTTAATAGTTCTATTGTAACGTCATGACTCGATATGATTACGCGCATTATGAACTCAGAGCTTAGTAACTGTTCAATTGTTGCATGTCTTCGAACTCTTATGCATACAAAGTTTTATAAGACATCTACTGTTACCGATACAGCTCACTGAATCGGAACCTAAAATTAAATTAATACATAACTCTATAGCAATATAAATACGCTTGATTAATTTTTTCTAAAAGAAAACATTTAATTTTGAACATAACCTCTAATTGAGGTCACTCATCTCTTCGGCGTTTCAAGAAAACGAGCGATAATTTAAAAACGGCATTCTTTTCTCTCGCGCAGCATTAGCGCACTTGTAATGCCTAACAAAACGTTTCGACACACGTTAGGTGCACAACACAGAGGCCCATTATTATAATTCCACTTTTTAAGAAAACTTTTCCGAAGAAGAAGCGGCGCGCCGGAGAATAACGAAAAATTATCCGTCCCCGGCGTCCGCGCAACTGGGTAATTTTGCCTCTGCACTCGCGCGCGCGCGCGAATTCTTACCTCTCCCGTTCCCTTTAGATTGGCTTTTTCCTTTCTCGTGTGCGCGCTTTGCGGGAATAATAGCGGCGAGGAGCGTCGATATGTAGACTGCGTCGTTACAAAATATATTGACACGTGAATGCAGTGAAATGTTTTGTGAAATAGATCGGAGGTGGTTGAATGGCGGTATGGGTTTGGTTTGAGTGAATTTGAATGGGATTGTTGAGGGATGTATAAATCGGTTGGCTTTAGTATAATGAATCAATTATTCTGCTATGCTTTTCAGTGGTTTAATACTATTACAGGGTGTGTGAGAACGGTGGATTTATGGATATCCATTGCTGCGACGGTCTTTTATTACTATATTTATTTCAAAAGAATAATAGGTGGTTTCAAATATTTGCAAAATTATCACTGGAAAATCGCTCAATTCTATGTGCACTTTAGTATTTAAATTTCCAAAGATATGTTAAAGATTTCTCTATATAGACAAAACTTTAACTACCAATTAATCGTCATTCACTTATTTCAGTTACCCGGTGCACAAGAAAAGTGTTGTAATCACTGCCCCGGAGGCACCACGTTTCTATAATAAACGCACTCCCCAGCAACCCAAAAAACCAGACCCGTTAAACTCTACAACCTCTCAAACTCGATCTCCCGTCCACCCAGCATAAAAACATCAGCAAACAATCAATAGAAAGCACTAAACCAACCAATAAAACTAAAATCAATGAAAAGCCAGCGCATAAACATCCACCTATAATCGCGCGTTCGCTTTTCACCTCTCTCGGCATTACAAATATAATGACATAATGGCCGAGCCGATTCCCTCACTCTCTGCCCCTTCCTCTAAGCCAGCTCGCAAGTTGCGCAAAAAAGCGCGCTCGAGCCATCCGTCCATAGCGAGGCTTAGTACGCCACGCCTAGATATGCGCGCTCGCGCGCTCGCTCGGTAATGTCTGCTTACACCTCGCCTTAAAAGCGCGCGAGATGATGCGCTTTCGTCGTCGTGCGGGCTGCACCCGCCAGCTGGGATGTGCCGATCCCTAATAATACGCTTGGCCGAGCGTGAGCTAATGAGTGGAAAAGGAGATGGTTTTTTTGCGTGCGTAGGATTGCAGGTGGTTTTTTTTTTGGTTTTGGGATAGTGACGGATTTGGTATTGGAGAGGTGTGGTGGGGAGGTCGCGAGCTATCGGGCTTTTTTCGGATTTTAGGGATCGCGAGCGAAGGAAAGTTGTTTGCGAGCGGCGCGGCAGGAGCTGCCTTATTGGTGGTTTATTTGCACTTTGGCGAGGTGGATTTTTATTTTATGTTAGCGATCGTATACTTGATTTTCCGCGTGTATCGAAAGAAGAATTACTCTTTTAGTGAAAGAACCTAATAAAAATTTTGCAATAAAAATTTATTAACCAAGCCTTATATCCGTATTGAAAATAGCACAACCACACTTCCCATACTAAAGATTTCCCTTAAAAACCGATCATTCACCGAATATTTCCAATTTAACTACAAACCTCGAGCTTTAACGTCTCAATCATCCCATCAATACCCAGCAACATAAAACACTCGTTCCCCATACATCCAACCTCGGAACAGTAACAATAACAACGTCGATGCAGCGAGCTCGCTTTCCCCTCGCTGCGATTATCAGTCGAAAGCGGCGCAGAAAAAAATAAGGCGCCGAGGCACGCACGTATACACATGCATTATGCATTCGAGCTCCAGCTGAAGCCTTTTCGGCGGCTGTGTCGCGCGAGCCTTCGTTACCAGTTGCGCAATATGGTTTAGATGTTGGAAAAAGGAAATACGAAATGGGTTGTTCAGGTGGGGAATGGCTCGGGGGGATCGATGCGTGATCGATGCTTAGAGTAGCGGGATTTCTGGATTTTTAAGGGGGAATGTGTGGTTTGGTGGTATTTGTGGTGTGATTGGATTTACGAGGCGAGTGTGCTACTGGGTTGAATATACTTTGGTATTTAGAAAAATGTATTTTCAGGTAAAAAAATAATATTAAATTGTTAACTCAGATGTCTAAAATTACACAGGTCAAGTGTACGTAGCTCCCATTTAAATACATTGTCGTCATTTTTACACATTTAAGAAGCAGTTTTTCACACATGAATTCACAGGGTATTTTTATTGAGTAATCAAATAAATAATAATAGAAAATGATTTTGATGAAATTTAAAAATTTCGATACGCAAGCTTCAACAAACCCACCCAACTTTTCACAATCTCAAAGCCCCAGCCTCTCCAGCAGCGCGCGATCCGCGCATTCTCATTACATCAACGAGCCAGTAGCTATGTACACATCAGGAGCAACGTCCGAGAGGACAGCGGGCGCCGCGATAAGTCAACTCCACACAGCGAGGGGGATAGCCTGCCGGCAATAATAATACCAGCCTCGGCTACTCGTGGGAGAGTTTCCAAGTGGACAGCAGCCCGAAGGCGCACACAGCTACTTTTCTAACGATTACATCGACGGGTTGAGAAAAACGAAGATTTTTAGATACACTCCTAAGCTGAGATAACCATCGACACTAGCTACTTATGGAAAAATTCGTGGTCCCGGCGTCTTGTTAAGCGAGCGACTAATTGGGATTTAAGAAGGTGTCTAACCTTCCGCAAGAGATGATCTCGCAGATACCGCCTACATTAACGCTAATCTCGATATAGAGCCACGATAAGGGGACATTCTTTTTCCATCGATGCATTATTCAGAAGCGGCCTTGGAGCTGCTTTTTTCCGATATCTTCGGGATCGATCGCGATTACGGGCCATTGCCGCGGTAATAATACGCGCTATTAATTAGATTCCCGTGCATGCGGGAGATAAGAGAATTCCTCGCTGGGTTTCACGGCGGGGCGCCTCCGGAGAATGATAAAATTGCGAGCGTTGGAGTTTTTTTAATGATTCGTGAAAATGAAAAGCGCGAGTGGGTTATCGTGCGCGGGGGGAATTAAGCGCGACCTGGAATTAAAAGGAGCAGCGGGAAAAGTTAGAAAATTCTTGAGAGAGTGTAATTTCATGTGGCGAGCGATCGGAGGTAAGCGAGACCGATAGGCCGGCGAGAGTCGATCGGTTGATTTGTATGTTTATGGCTGAGCTTTCCACTATCGTTTTTCAGGGGGATTTGCTTTTCGAGAGTTCTGATCGCTATTTCTACGAGTAAGCGTTTTACTAGCTTTTTTTTTTAGAGTGCATTTATGGCACACTAAAAGTTACAAATGTGATATTTAGTAAAAATAAAGTAAAATCAGATTTTAATAAAATATCTAATTTTGATATACAATAGCTCAGTTTCCTTATGCAAAATACCTTATGTAAATTGTCAAACGATAAACATGAGATTATTTTTTTTTTGTCTATATATCGAGGATGAAAGTATAAATTTTTGAATTGGTATACGGAGAGACAAGTTAGTACTTTAGGTAAACAAATAAAATGAAATCAGGTTTCAATAAAACATCCAATCTAACTATACAACAGCCCCACTTCCTTATGCATTTCGTAAAACGGATATAACAGATTTACTCTAACATAAAATACAAATTAAATTATTACACCAACGTGTAGCTTTCACGGCCTCAGTACATTTTATACACTCCGTCCGTGTAATTACCCTGAAGCCTAAAAGCAGGCAACATAAACGAAATTGATTTAATAAGTCAGGCGAAGATTGAAATCCAAGAAGCGCTTAGCAGGAAATAACACTGCAAGAGCGAGGCCTGGAAAAAAGCCCAGGCGCACAGAGGAAACTCATTACACGTATAGCTGTACGAGTGACCCTTATTACGTCGCGGGCTATAGCTAGCCTTGACGTCCCGCCCACGTAGTGAGCGAGCGAGATGCGGTGGAAGAAGATAAAGGGAAAAGACGGAAGGCACGCTGGGCTTTGTCGTGCTGGAGCTGGCTGTCGCGTGATGCTTTTGAGTTGTGTTGTAGGGTTAGGGCTTGGGTGGCTGTGATGGGAAAATGTACTTTGTTGGTGTGGGAAAAATGAAAGATTTTGCAGTAATTAGTTTTTTTTTGGATGAATTTTAGGGAATAGGTGCATATTTTGATGCTGAGTCTAGTGACATAATAATTTGGCTAAACGTTAAATTAAAATTTGTCGCGAGGAAAACTTTTATTGGTGCAGTTAATATGTCCCGTTTTTGTAGTACTTTTTTATTTCGTTAATTTAATTTAAAAAAGTGTGTTGACGTTTGTACCGAAGCTGAGGTATGAGATCCGAACGAGGCATTGACCCGAGCCTGCTTTCTCATTGGTATTCATTTAAAATCTCATCCTGAAATTCAGATAAACAGCGACCAATACAGCACATTCCGTTGCTTAGAGCATAAAAAACGTATTTTCCTGCGTTAAAAAAATGAAGCGGACTCTCGGACTGCCGTGGAAAGTCGAAAAAGTGAAACTAGGAGGCAATAAATAATTTGGGAATTACCTTCACTATCCGTAGAACTTTCGATTCATTTACACATTTTTTGGTTTTGCCGCGGGAGACTTGGACTCGTTCTACTTAAGGCACGTAAATTTGTTTTCCCCTGAGCATTTAACAAATTTTTCCTGATTACTATTTTCAAAGAATTTAAAATAATTTCGCCCATTACACTGCTAACCATCCAAAGTGACAATTTGCAAAACTAACCGTAATTTCAGTACTTTCCACGCCGAACGCTAGCCGTGCCACTTAAAAACGAGGCTAAAGCAACAATCACAATCAAGATAAATTTTAAAATCAGCTTCCATTTATACGTCTCCATCTCGCATCCAATGCGACAGCTAATTGAAAGTGTCCATAA
The DNA here is from genome assembly GCA_900480035.1 of Eupelmus urozonus. Taxonomy (NCBI): domain Eukaryota; kingdom Metazoa; phylum Arthropoda; class Insecta; order Hymenoptera; family Eupelmidae; genus Eupelmus; species Eupelmus urozonus. The sequence continues at coordinate 2,153 of UELX01000210.1, read as the reverse complement.
ACCAAGATACATCCAGCAACAAAAGCAGCATCATCCAGCGCACACATACCTACGCATCCGAAGAAAGAGTTAGAAAATAAGGAAAGCGCGCACGTGTGTTTATGTGGCGCTCGTTCCTCTATAGCTAGCGCAGCTCGGCTCGAGCATAATAAAAAGAGAAGCGCCCTGGCTTCTATACGGATGGACGCGCCTGGGATAATTAAGGCCCAAGTTTCACCGCTGCTTCATTGCTCTTTCCTCCTACTTTTCCGGATTACGTGTCGATGCGCGCGGCTCTTCGAGCTACTCTCCTTTTTCTTTTCTTTTTAAAGGCCTTCCGCTGCTTTTTGCGGCCAGTTGAATGGATCGTTCGGGTGTATAGATCGTTTGCGCTTCTATGTTTTGTCGTTGTAGTTGAGTAGCGAGTTTTGACTAATTGTTTTAAATAGGTATAAGAGAGTTTGTAATACTGAGGATGCTTACGCAAACGAAATAAATGTCTTTTAATTAGGCTTGCTCAATTCGTTGAGTTATCGAGCGCTGATCTGAATATAAGTGTATCGTGATTGAAAGGAAGACTAGACAATTGTTACGTTATGTTTTCTGTCGATTTAATCGGCCGGCTGATTTGAATACTAGCGCGCGAGGCAACATTCACTCATTTAAATAAATAAACATATTAGATGACGGGATAATTTTTTTTTAGCTAATTTGCCGAGATGCTCGTGTCACCGCTTAATGATCGCAAAAGGTAAAAATCGCGATGATTATGAAATGGAGTAACGCAGATCTAAAAAGTGTCCTAGCTGTGTACGTATGCGTGCTCGCATAATTCCGCATTGGTAAATCGCAAACATTTTCTTTTCTTATGTCACATATCCCGCGATTTTATTAGACTTCGCGGAAAATAGCCGGTCACTTTTTCCTACTGTAAACAAATAAATGTGTTTATTTTTTTCAAACTCAGTGCTAATCGACAAGAAGCACATCCTGAAAGTACCCACACAAGTAAACGAACCATCTAAGCACAACAAATTCCTCGCAGCAAAACCATTAACATATCAGTCCTCTCCCGCAACTTTTTGCTCGCCCTTTTCCAGCCACGCGCGCGAGCCAGCTCATTACGGACGCTCAAGCTCAACTCGGCCTCGGATTCATTTCGCAAATGGGACTTTCGCAAGGGCCCTCGGACGGCTCTCGTAGAATATCGATCGCGCATGCGACACAGTCCGTCATTTCTCCTGCGTTCCTCGTTGCGTATGCGAGAGAGCGAGTCTATATATACAAGCTAAGCTCGTTTCCTAATAGCCGCGCTGCGCGCGCTTTATTTTAATTATGTGCGTCTATATGTGTCTGTGGTTAATTGGAGTGTTTTGTATTTGATTGCAGAGCTCGAGCAGCACGAGGCGCTCGAGGAGATCAGGATGAGGGAGATGGCCAGGCAAAGGAGCAAGCTGGCGAGGTCGAGGAATGCTTATCAGGCTAGGTGAGTTCGAGAGGCGTGATTGGTTGTGGATTTATGCGGGAGGACGACTTGGGTGTATTTTTGATTGTTGTATCTGTAATTGATGCGGCAGAGATAAAAGTTGCGCTCGGTTAATTTTTTCGGTTTTAATAGTTTGATCATTAAAAGATGCTTTTTAATAAATAATAAAAAATCTTTTTTACTAATGACTTTTTGCTGTTTGGTATTATTAAATTTTTTATTGAAAACGTAAAATAGTTTGTAATAAAAAAAAACAATAATTCAATAATTTTGGGAAGTTATCGCATTATACCGTTTTCGTTAGCTGATTTTAACTTTACGAAAATTTTGCAAATCCTAAATTTTTATTAAATAAGACTGTTTAAACATAGAAAAAATAAACAATTTTTTTAATGCACCCAAGTCGTTTTCTCTAGTCTCCACAGATATACTGTATAAATAATAAGAAACAAATACAAATATTAAAAAATTAGCATTTATAATTTTTAGATAATGTTTACATTATTTAAACAGTAGTGAAATAATATGAAAATTTCAAACTTAATTTTACAAATTATTTATTAATTTTTTTTTTTTCTTTATTTATTTAATGTTGTATCCCCCATCAAGGGTATTATTTAGAGGGTTCAGAATCAAAGGAGACTAAGCGCCATTGCTCATATTCCTAAGAAAATGTTCTATTAAAGTT